>BLKR01015024.1:0-127309 GCA_011170035.1 Teleogryllus occipitalis
CAGTTTTCGATTTTCATAGTATTTATTGTAATGCTAATTAGTTTAATTTTTTGTTATTCATTTGGTCAATGTTCGTAGAATAGGGACCTTCGTCCCCTCTACCAAGAAACCGACCAAATATTTATTATTTTCATATTTTATAATATTTAGATTACCATTGGAATAATAATTATAAATAAGTAGAAATTATAACACAATTATAAATATATATATATATATATATATATATATATATATATATATATATATATATATATATACATATATATAATATTACATGCGCTCGACGTTTAAAACCAATATATGTGGAGGAAATTTGAATCTAATGTCATTTGCGCGTGAGAATATGAGAAAGAATACTCATATGTATTTGAGAAAAATAAACTAGTTTAGAGAGGGAAATTGAAAAACTCATCCTGTAAAGTGAGCATGGTGATGAGGGATTAAGTCAGTCAGCCCACTTAAAATGTTCTTTTTAATTTATTTTAAGTCACATGGACATCTATGGTAATTAGTGACTATAGAGAATAAACAAGCCTAAACCAAATAATGCAGAAAACAGATGTTGAGAAAGTTAAAATGTTCTTGAAGTGAAATATTATTTGAATTGGTATTAAAAGGGTGGCTCCCTGGCACATTTAAAGCTGTTATATCGCTGGATGTGGTAGCCGATTAAGGAGATATTTCGCTTTCAAATGCGAGGTGAGTGCAATTTTCTCGATAATTTAATTAAAACTTCCACATCAATAAATATAATAAAATAAGAACTGTATATTCATGAAATCAGTAACTTTTTACCATTGATGAAATATGTAGTTTTCGCCGCCTATAATGCTTAAAGTTTAGTTATAATAACGTATTAAAAGTTATTAGAAGTTCATGTTAATGCGGTTCGCTGGGCCAAATCTTTTGAGATTAGGTGGACAGTGGCTCAGTTAAGTCCTCAAAAACCTTTCTGTATAAAAATCTTAATATTTTTAATTGAGAATTCAGGAAACTACAGTGACTGCAAGATCAACAAAAAAGCAACTTACACCCAAGAGCACCGGCTGATATGGTTCAGTGACAGCCATCATTGCTACTGCAGCATCTGTGGTTAAGGGACGGTGATGAATATTCAATACTACTTTGTTAAATGGTAATCGAATTCAGCCTGTATTGAGGAGTTTTAGTGACCTGCAGCTCACAACGATAGTTGTGATAACCTAAATCATTACGAAGAATGATCATTAAAATACTCTAAAAATATTTTTTTAAATGTTTAAAAAAGCAAACATAAAATGACATAAAAAGTGATCAAAAAGAGGTCAGATGAACTACTCAAGCTGTTGAATACTTACTGATGTAATCATGTCTGCTGCCTTTCGTTCAAGTGAACTTCACTTGCAAATTTTTGGTTTGAACTGGACCAGGAAATCTCTGTCTTCAGTTTTCGTGAAATCCGCCGCACCGACAATGGTGTTGATAGGCCTCACAGGAACCTTAGATTTCATACGATTGACATTGAGAATAAGAAGTCACCAGGATTCAAGAATAAGAAGTCACCAGGAACTGACTGCATGAATGCTGAACTACTAATGTATGCACCGAATGAAATAAGGAGGAGATTCCTCGAAATAATGTGTTGGAAGAGATATACCATTCCCGAAGATTGGAGGAAAGGAATTATATACCCTATCTTCAAGAAAGGTAGTAGACAGGATTGTCAAAACTATAGAGGAATAAGTCTTCTCAACACAGCCTGTAAGATATATGCTAAGATAATAACTCGGAGATTGAATATAATTAATGAGCATATGTTATTAGAGGAACAGTGCGGTTTTAGGAAAGGTCGCTCATGTTCCGACTGCATATTTGTAGTGGAACAGCTAATACAGAAGAGACGAGAATTTAACTTACCGACATATATACTATTTATAGACTATGTAAAAGCCTTCGACAAATTGTCGCGAAAGAAACTCTGGGAGATAATGCATAAAAAAGGATTCCCTGCCCACCTAATAAGAGCAATACAAAGCCTTTACTTCGACACTAAAATATGCATTGATAAAGGATCTCAAGGAAGTAATAAATTTGTAGAAATAAATCAAGGAGTCAAACAAGGGTGCCCACTTTCGCCAGCTCTATTTAGTATATATATATATATATATATATATATATATATATATATATATATATATATAGAGAGAGAGAGAGAGAGAGAGAGAGAGAGAGAGAGAGAGAGACGAGATTTTCCGGCAATGGCAAGGGCAATTGAAAACACATTTTAAAATAAATGACAAAGCTCTAAATACTATATTGTTTGCAGACGACCAAGTTATTTTTAGTAGCTCAGAAGATGAACTGCAAATTGCAGCACACAAACTAAACGAACAGGCAACCAAATATAATCTGCAAATCTCCACTAGGAAAACAAAATCAATGGGCTTTGAAAGAAAAAACCACATGAGATGTAAAATTGTGATTAATAATGAACCCATAGAACAGACAAACAATGTTACCTATTTAGGCTTCAATGTGTCTTACTGCCAGAAAAATGACATAAGTCGGAAATTAAATAGATTCTATAACATGTGTGGGACAATAAGACGAACATAAAAAAACAAGTCTTTAAAAACCACGCAACTCAAATTCTACAAAGCAATGGCAGTTCCCATGCTAACTTACGCATGCGAAAACTGGACAATAAATAGAACAGACAGAAGAAAAATAGAAAGCGCCGAAATGAAATTCTTACGTTCAGTAGCAGGTTACAATATCTTAGATAGACAGTATAATGATGACATCAGAACCGAACTGAATATATTTAATCTGATGGACAGAATCCAATCATTTAGGAGCAACTGGCATGATCATATCCAACGCATGGCTCCAAACAGACTTCCCATTATAATGTACACATATAATCCTAAAGGAAGAAGAAATGTTGGCCGTCCCTTAACAAGATGGAAAGACTCACTCTCTTGATGTGGAAACAGGCCTTAAGGCCTAAATCCATGAAGCAGAAGAAGAAGAAGAAGAAGAAGAAGAAGAAGACATTGAAATTTGTGAACGAAGAAATGGAATAGGTTACTCAGGAATTGTGTGAAGAATATTTGTTGCATCTCGTAAAATTATTTTAAAAAATATTAAAATTATGTTAAAATAGATAAAATATGCGAAAAATGTTTTAAAAAGGACGAAAAAAGGTATCTAGAGGTGCTACCAAATGGCACAGACTTTCTCGTAGCAAATTTTTCTAATTTCCATTGTGTGGACTGGCTTTAAGGTCTTCCTACATTCTCTCGCCAGCTGTCATCTATCGTCACCCAAAACACATTTTTTGACATTTTTCTCTTCTTTTCGGTTTCCAAATAGTAGAACTTATATAGAATGAATTCCAGATTATTAAAGAAGAAAACCTTGTCTTAAATAGAAATTTTCATTGAAAAATTTGAAGCCGTGTTTTAAAAAACTGGCGATTAAGCGTTACTGTAAAGGAGGAATTTGAAACTCTTTTTCAGATGAATCTCTTGAGTTTTCGAAAAACTTCATTCGAAGTCATTTCCACTCATAAATGCAACAATATATACAAATCAATGCAAATGTTCATATTAACGGTGTGAGAGGTACATAAAAATTACATCTGTGTATTTAGAAAAACCGAAAGAGTACACAAAAATGAATTTAACCTCATACTAAACCGTGCAATTAGTACTATATGTTGAAAAATTATGAAACAAAAAATTGGAGCAATTTTTGAGAAAATGACGTTTGAGTGTTTCTAAAAATGCGGAGTTTTGTGCTCATTTTCACAAAAAAAACTGTTGAGTTTTCAAAAAATTTTATTCAACATTATTTAGAGCATATGTATACATAAATACAATAATGTGAACAAATTGTCTCTAATAAAAATATGAGCTACGTGAGAGACAAGACAGGGAAAATCTTTTTTTGTTTTTTATTTGAAAATATTGTACGCAATATTGCGAGGAAACTATTAAAATTTTCAAAACAATGTGCAAGACCTTAATGTAAGGAGTAATTATGAAGTAGTAATTTCATTTGAAGGGCAAATTTGCAATTTTTTCAGTTGTGGGAAGATGCTAGAAAAATTCAAACTTTTGCAATTTTCGAAAATCCTGTTAACCGTGAAAATAGAACCTATGCCACTTTTATAAGTGTATTTTCCTCTGTTATTACAATAAAATTAAAGAAAAGGCTTTGAGCAAAACTTTTGAGAAAATTTCGAGAATGTCCGTGGGGCTTGATCTAAAAACCCACAAGTTTTAAAGAATGGTTTTCAAAATTTCAAAGCTTCAACTACAGATAGATAGACAGATGTTTCTTCAATTAGAAAAAAATCCTACGCATGGTTTAAGCGCTAGTAGTGTTCACAGACGGACAGACGGCGGGTGTTTCGCTTTCAATTGAGTTTTCGGCATCAAGGACCAACAAAATAGGGATTCTGGCTACATTACGTATTAGAGGACTTTTTTCTCTTAATTAAGCAACTGCATTTATCCACTTTTTCGTTATCAGGATCCGGCAATGAATTTTTTTTTCCGAAAATCCGCCGTTTTATCACGCAGCATTACATAACTTTCTCTACATTACGTATATTACTTCGTATTACGTAGGTGTGCAAGAAAGTAAAAATGATATTTCATTAAAATATGTCTCCTATTTATAATATACTCGTATAACTGTGTTCAGCATGCTCTTAATAATTCACTTCACCACAATAAGAGCCTCAGTTAATGTATACTGCACTTATGTGGATCATTTTTTCGTCTATGTTTCTGCATCCCACGAAATTTGCTATAACTTGAAAATTAATAATTTGTATAAATGTTTCTTATATTAACTTTATACTATCATATAATAAGTTTGGCTAACTTAAGATAAACAAATGCAAAAAAGATAAAAAGCATATCTGGTCCAGTTAACCAAACTGTCCTTTATATCAATACGAGTAACTGGAGTTATTTTCTGACGTTAACTATCCACTCCACATAATTTTGCATAGTGTAACGATTATGGACAATGTACTGAAATTACATATTATAATGTTCTAACCGAAGTGCTAGCAGTACGTTTTTCCGAAATTTTGATTGATAAACACTAATGGCGGCATGCATGTTAATAGTCTAGTTTTTTGATATTACAATTTTTGGTGATGGAAACACCAGAATAACGTTCGTAAAAAAACTATTAATTTTAACTTACCTTCATTGAGCAAAATCACTTCTTTACCGTGTAATAAGTTAAAGCCCTGATGAGTCCCAACGAAAAAAGTACGTCTTAATCCATTTATCGAGTACTTTATGTTAACAAATGAAGCTGAAAAAGAATGTTATCTTCTAAAATATTTTGATATTTCGATAGCAAGAAAGTCGTCGAATGATGACATTAAGCGACAGTGTTGCGTAATATTCATTTTCCCACTTCCCAGGCAATATTCTGCGTCCGTTTATTTTCTGACTCCCAATTTACAATTAGAGAAAGCGTACCTCCCCATCTCCGTTGATAGACTGAAACATTTTCTTGAGAAACTTCAATAAAATATTTCAATAGTCTTTAATTTTTGAAACTTAATTTAATAAATTTAAATTATTAGTTAATTTATGTTCATTCACAATTAACTTTGTAATTGTAGAATTACATGAATTCAAACGGATTGTGTTAGTATTTTTTGATATTTTGTGATTAAATAAAAAAAATAGTTCACGCATTGGTAGTTATGTAAAAATTCGATAATAATATAACCGTATAAACCCGTTTTTATATATTTATATTATGAGACTTGAGATTTGAAATAAATGGTGCATTTTTTCCTCTTGCAGCCGTCGACACTGTCGCTTTTGGGGAAAGTGGCCTTCGCGACCTTTCCCCTGTTCTCGCAAAAGTTCCGGCGCCGCGAAGGCAACCTTGCCCAAATGCGACAACTGCAACGGTTTCTAACAGGAAATCTCGTACTTTTAGTTCAAAATCACATATCTGAAAGTATAATTTTATACTCAATATACTATCAAAACGTTAACGTATGTTAACTTCAAAATCACATGTCTGAAAGTATAATTTTATACTCAATATACTATCAAAACATTAACGTATGTTACATCAATGCATTCGTCTATTTATGATTATCTATCGCTAGTGAAAAAATATATGGTTCCATTTAAAATCAAAGATAATTAATTTTCTCGAAAATTAAAAATATTTCAAATTATATCTCTACCGCACATTACTTCCCCCATGATTCCGCATTGTTAAGCGAAAACTGCATTTAGATAACGGGAACCGTTTAGAAGTTATGAGGTGGCCCATAGTTGGTGGAACATAGGAGGTGGATAGTTGGTGGGTTTTCATTACGAATTTTTTTATTTTACAACAAATAAGCGCTAATTACAATAGTTATTATGTTTTATTTAATAAAAAACTCATTAAAACATTGTTCCCTTTTGTAATTCAGTTATCCTCCTCCCAGGAATGTGTCTGCGCTCAAATTTCTTTCGTTGCCCGCCGCAGCGACGATTTTGAGTGGTAGCACCAGCGAAGCATAAATAGAAACACAAATGCCCATGCGGGCAAAACTGACCGCTCTTACTATAGATTCTGCTAGAATGTTATTTGATTGACAGTCACAACTATTACGATCATGACATTTTACAATCTTTTATTTTAGTCATCAATATTCCCTTAGAGATTCTGAATTTTTTTCTGAAGCTTGGCATATTGTCAGTTTACTCTTAATGCAGGTATTCTTCAGCTCACCAATCGCAATAAGACGTGACTTGAACCGCGAGTACTTGGAAACAGCAATCTAGCTTAAATCAAGAAAAACATTGGCATCAGTTAAACCCCATTCCTAAAAAATACATTAACAAAATTATATAAGAAACAGAAAACTGATTAAAATGCAAACAAAATGAAAGACAAAAAATTGATTTAAAACTATAATGATAATAGGACGCACTATTTGGTAATTGCAATGTTATAATAATTCATGAATTTCGCAGAAAGGTCTCCAATCCTCAAAAGTTTTGTCCACACTAGGAAACGAACTCGCTTAGGTGCAGAGAGTTGTTACCATGTCCCCTACACTATTATCTCCCCAAGAATCACAGCCCCTCCGACACAAAAAAAGTTGGAGAGATTAACACATGCTCATGAACGAGAATGAAGTTTGTTTAGAACTTTACGTGCGGTCTCACAATCCGCGGTATTTACTAATGTTTGAAAGTAGAGCGTAACTATTATAAGTTTGAGATGGTCTGTTGGAATTCACGTGTTTCGGGAACTACTGTATGAACAGAACATTTAAAAGAGTTCAATTCAATAACACGGCAACTCGAGCAAGTGACCTTTCTGAGGGTCATTTCAAAACATAGGCGCGTGAGGGATGTTATGTCCTTGCCTTCAATGGAAATGGAAACATTCGTTAATTAATGTAAGGAAGTATATGGATTTGGAATTAAAAAACATTTTCATCGTGAAATTGCTCTCTCATTAAAATTAACTGAGCTCATACTTAATTTCCCATACGAGACATTAGAAATTTCTATCATTACATGTCAATTATGTATAAGATCAATTATTACCAGAAAAAATCATCAGATTGATGGTGTTTTTCTCAATATTGTCTGTGAACTGTATACAAATGAGTGTTATAATAAGAAATAATTTTTGTCTTCCTCAAACATGTGTATATTGTTTAGGTGCATGTCTAATTTCTATATTTAAATGTGTGTAGCATTACAATGTAAACAAAACTCTTATTCGTTTCTTATATTGAATTTAAATTATTTTTCACAATTTAATACACGACAAGAACGTGTTCCCACAAAAGGGAGTAACGAAGCATTCTCCAGGGGAGGAAAGTGTTATTGGATTGGTGCCGCATTCTACAGACTCCGCCTCTTATGCCTTTTAAGGCGAGGAGAATGGGGAAATCTTCCGAGGATAGGCCACTTGAATTACTAGAAGAGCCAATGATAAGCGTTGCTTGCCTTAGGGTTGGGGATTGCTCAATCCCGGTGTCAAATATACATTATTACTCTTTAAATTATTAACAAATGAGACATCATTGAAGTCCTCTATTGATATATTCGTTACAGTTAAAAAATGTATGGTTCTATTTGAAAATTCACATGTGATTCAATTTCACCGAAATTAAAAATAATACACAGAATATATCTGCTGCCTAAAACTTGCCTCGTGGAATAAATATGAAAATGATCTCTCATGCCACCGCTCTGTCCAAAAGCATTTTGCAAAATAATTTGTTGGTAATGAATTTCCTCGTTAGACGTTAAACATATCGGCATACACTTTGCACCACTGAATATCATGCATCCAACCACAAAGAAATCTTCAAATTTGCAGAACAGTTAGTCTCAGCGTTTTGAAATTTGCCAGAGAATTTAATTATAACACAGACGAATCAAAATATCGAAACTACTGCTTCAACGATACATGAAGAATAGAAATTCAATTTTGAAATTTAAAAAACTGCTCATGCGCAACAATTTCCACCGATTTGACGTAAGTGAAAAATCGTTAATACAGTTTAATCAGCAGAAAGCAAGACACTGCAAAACTATTTGAATTTTATACTTGACTGCAGAGATCGAATGCATTGGGGGTTGGAAACAAGCGAGGGTTGGCATCAGACGCTAAGATCCTATAAACAATTGTGTATCTCAACAACGAAAGGCGATAGCTCCGGTTAGATTGCGGAATTTTGTATCTTGTGTAAAGGGAATTGAGATGAGAGAATAAAAAAGAATTGCTAAATTTGTAAAATTATAAACAATTTCCAATTTTTTAATTCTAAAGTGGGAAGGGTTTTCTGATGCTCCAGAACCAAAAACTGCGAATTAACAATTTTGCAACAATTAACACTTTTATAAACAACTAAGAAATGTTCGCTATTCCTGCCCGGGAGTGTCCCCAAATTGTCCCTGATTTGATGATAGCAAAATAACAATTTTGACATTAGATGCAAATTAATTGCTTAATATATAGTTTAATTGTTACTTTCATGATAAATATACAGCTGGTCTTTGAATTTTTCTTTCTTTTATTGAAATGTTTCCCTAGCAGTCCTAACGATTCGAGAAAGACAGTATTTTTAATTTTTGCAAATGTAATATACATATCAACAATTGATAATATGCTATTATAATCGTTTTCGTTATCGCAAAATTCTGTAGTAAACTAGTCATTTCATTAAGTTCATAAATTGTGTTTGGACAAGAATATTGGAATTTAAATGTGTATAAGAACGTAATTGTTCTAAAATTAGTGTTATTTTATCTGATATCAATATAATTTCTTTTATTTATTTATTTCTTTTATTTATTTATTTATTTTATTTATTTATTTATTTTACGTCAAAAAACAGTTAAAAACTGCGTATGACGTGCTATAGGAAAAAGTGAATTGTGTGCACATTTTCAAAATTCTGTGATTTTAATTAAGTCATATACATTAAGTCATATACTACTTAAATTTTGAATTTTGAAAGGGAGAAAAAAACAAAAAAACTCCCATGTAATAAAATCTATTTTCAAGGATAAATAAGCAATAAATTTTGAATTTTGAAAGGGAGAAAGAAAACAAAAAAAACTCCCATGTAATAAAATATATTTTCCAGAATAAATAAGCAATAAATTTTGGCTCTTATTACTTCCTGCCACGACAACATGGAAACGATAATTTGAATAATTGTATTTCCCACTGAATTCTAGAAGACGTGCACAGAAAATGAAGTTACATTAATGTCCAGAAGCAAAACAAGGGGTCATCTCAGCATTTGCTCAATGGATCAGGGAAACTGGACGAAAAACCTGATCGAGATGGGGGTCATTGACCCGGAAGCTGTGTTACGATAGTTGTTACAGGTTGTTTATACTCATTTATACAGTCCAAATGGTAATTAATGCATTATGTATCATTGTTAAAATTAATGTTACTTTTCTTGTGATGCTCAGTATAGTCTCTAATTGTATAGAAACAGTTATGCAGCAGAAACGATTTCACTTGGGATTTAAACTTTTCTATTGAATTTAATCGTTTAATGTCATCTGGCAAAGTGTTGTAAAATCATGTACCCTCTCCCTCAGAAAAAATGTCGTTCAAAATTCTATCTTCCACACCGCGCCGACAAACTTGGACACCCCTCGGCCTAAGGGAGGGCAGGGGGAGGGACGCGTTGACCAATCGCTAGCAGGTGGAACCACAGTTGTCTGTGATTGGTGCAACATCCCAAGGGGCAGAAAGAACGCTGTCTCAGGGGGAGGGGGCTAGTTCGTTTACGTACGAGACGGAAATATCGTCATATTTCCCTGCCGAAGGAGATAGCTTGCCTGCGCGTACGCCACGACGAAAAAAATATTTCTAAGCGGGGTTTTCCGTCCAGAATGATTGTCTATAGACCAGTAAATATTTATCATTTTAGCAACATTTATGCTAACTTTTAGTAATCGATTTGTAACTCCTGACAAACTGCTATTTTGAGATATTCATTTCAGGCACAATTTGCGGAGCCTTCCCGGCCGTTCTAACGCATATTTCCAATTTGTTTATAAAATTATAAATTGTTGCAAAATTGTTAATTCACTGTTTTTGGTTCTCAGACATCGGGAGACTCTCCCCTCTTTAGATTTGCCAAATTTGGAAATTGTTTATAAATTTGCAATTGTTGCAAATTTTTTTATTGTCTAATCTGAATGGCGTTTAAATGGGATGCAAAATTCCGAAATCCGTTCGGTGCTATTATATCTCGTTCTCGAGATATATGTATTTGTTTATAAGAAATTAACTTCTTAGTAGTCCCCATTAGTTTGCGCTTAATTCATTCGCGCTAGCAGAATAGCGTGGGATGGGCATACTGAAAAAACAGTTCTCCAATGACGCGCTTTTGCTTGCCACATAGGCTTAAAATGCACTTGCTTGTAAACAAATTCTGTGGCCAATTTAATTATGCTAAATTCGTATTTTTACGGCGAGTATGAGCATAACTTTTATTTGGTTTTTATATTCTCTTTTAAGTCCTACAATTTGCATGTCGATATATTTATCAAATAGGAAAGAAATTGATTATAAAAAAAATATTTTTCAAGGTGCATTACGCCCAAACAATTGCTTCTGTTTTTCTATCGAAGGGATGTTGAGCAACCGAATAACTGTATTATTAATTTTTTTAAGTCCCCTGTTAACACCGAGAGTCAGAAACTATTTGTTTCTCTTGTTTAACCATTACCATTAAAAAATAGGGAAGCATATTGCTTAGCTGTTTCTATAAACTGCACTGGATTGGATAAATGTAGTGTTAAGTTTTCAAATACTGAAATATTCAATTTTGTGTTTTGAAAGATCACATGAGTAGAATCACACATCACAATATTTACACAAGTACAGAAATTTCTAAATAATCGTATATAAACTTTAAGTTAATATTTTCAATTCAATTTATCATTCCTTCCTAAAACTGTTCATTTGATGATTGCATTGTATAATATTCAAATCAGAGCTTTATGTGCTAAATCTACGCATTGTTAATACATACTTTTAAATAACATTAATATATTTAATATACATTTAAAAGGTTTTCAGATTGGCGATCGTTTCAATGAAATTTCATGAATTCCTAAATGCTTGAAAATAAATACTTGTAAAATTAAATTATTGTAGCGTGTAAAAATATAACAAACTCACGTATTTGGTAAAACGAGTTGATATTACTAAAAGACAGCAAAACAGATGTTATAGCAATTCAAATTGATTTAGCGTTTGTTTACAGTTTAGTAAATATCAATGCCTAGCATTTCCCAGTGAAAATACATAGAACGAACTTGGTGGTCAAGTGATATGACCTTCCCAACACAGACTACATTTCAGTATCGTCAGAGTTCGAAGGTGGTTTGTTGGCCGCCATTCTACGAATCTATCAAAACCTTGAATTTTCCACGACCATCTGTACAGGGAAAACGTAGCGGTTTATTAAACGGAAACGGGCCATTCGAGGTATCTAATGTGCACACTTTGAAAACGTTTAACCATTATAAACTATCCCTAAGAAAAATATCAAATAAACAATGTTAAAGGTCACCAGCTTAACACTGCCTTTACTATTTGAATGTTTTCAACATCCCCAAAACCAACAGAAAACCCATGTTTTTACAGGTTAAAATAAAACCAATTCAATAAATATAAGCATTTATTCGCGTTATTATTTTTAAAACACTCAAATATCTACGATGTTATTTGATTCATGTCTTCATCGAAGATCTGAGATTAAAAAACTGATAAGCAGAGAAAATTAAAGTAATTTTGAGTGACTGATGAAGTTGAATTATCAAATGAAGAACAATGTTTCTTGCTTCATATAATGCTATCGTGTTTAACAGACATGTAATTACATGTGATACCTATATTTAAACATCCAAACTAATGAAAATTTTCAAAATTAAAATCATCAATAAAACGTTGATTCCTCAGCAAGGATTATATTATTAAATACTTTTTGAGATTCATGTGCTCCTGTGTGAATAACGTAGTAAACGTGATTCGTATGATCCAGTTTCTCAGAATAATACAAAACCTGCTAGACACATACACTAAACATAATAGTTGCCAAATAGTTATTTACGACATGAGTATCATAAGATATCTTATTACAATACGAAATTGGAGAATTATCAAACAAGATTTTTTAGCCGAAATTGTTAACCAATTGAATATCATAGAAAGTAAGACGCAATTTGTCAAAATTCATGTGAACTATAATTTTTCTTTAAATTTAAATAGTTCTACTGCCATGGGTTTAATTAATTAGTTTGCAGTACGCAAATTATTTTTTTGGGTTTTAAAGAGGCATGGATATATAGAGTATCGGGGAAGGAAACGTCGAGAGTTTGAAAAAAGCTGTTTAAACAATTTTAATCATACTTTGTCTAATAAACTACATATATATTTTGAATGGCTGAGCTGCAATAAACACGCAAATGTTGGTTTGAAAATATGATTTCTACGCAAAACTTTGCATTCTAGAATCATGTAAACAGACCAGAAACATGTAACATGTTTATTATTAACAATACAAATTAATATATTAGTTCAGAAAAAAATTAACCGAGAAATAAAAAAGCAGTCGAACTGTGAAAATTGGGTGCTTTTTTATTTCTAAGTTAAATTTTCTTTCTGATCAAATGTATTCATTTATTTTGTTAATCATAAACAATTTAGATATTAGTGAAGTGTTTATATGCTTCTACAACGCAAATGGTTGCCTAGAAAACATATATCCAAACCAACTTTTGAATGTTTATTGCGGCTTAGCCATTTGGAATATCCGTGTAGTTTATTAGACAAAATAAGCATAAAATTGTCTTAACAGCTATTTTTGGAAAAATTCGATATTTCTTCCCCGAATATCCTGTATATAATGGGCTTGATTTCTGTTGGTACGCGAAGGAACGGCATTCCGGTTCTTTGGAAATAATTATGAAATTATATTAAATATAAATAGCTATTGCTATTATATTAATAATTAATTCGAGGCGCGTTTCGGGGCCAAAGATTTGAAAAATAAAGGATATATGTATCATAATAACTCTTATGACGACACTGTTCTCAGTTACGTTGAGTTTTAATTTAGAGAATCAAAGTGAATGGTCTAAGTTTACTCACCTAAATAAAGTTTATCTTACTATACATGCTATTTAGAAAGTGTTTTATGTTCAAAACAAGTGTTGCCTCAACAGCATATATTTTCACGTATTATTCGTAATTGCTATGCAATATTCAATACGGACTATGAAAACCTGCAAAAAAGATACGACAAGATTACCTCCTTTCCGATGCGAAAAGAAAGTGAAGCATTTGCAGTTTTAAAAAAAGAGGGTGTTCAATTTATCTTAATACAAGATCTATTTTTAAAAAGAGATTTCATTAAGCAAAAATCTCTAGCGTTCATATTGTTTTTCGACAATGTTATAAAGATCAGTCGGGGTTAATGTTATACGGTTGAGAATTGGGGTTAATGTATTACACTTTAAGATTTGTTATTTATTTATGTCCAAAATTAACAAGAAAATGACAAATGATAGGAAATGTATTCTATTTTAATGACCATATAGCAAACACTCAGAATGTATCAATATTTGTGAGGAAAAAAATACCCTTTCTATACTATACCCTTTCCCTCAGATAAAGTGGCCGGAAAAATTCTACCTTCCACACCGCGCCGACAAACTTGGACACCCCTCGGCCTGGGGGAGGGCAGGGGGGACGCGTTGACCAATCGCTAGCAGGTAGAACCACAGTTGTCTGTGATAGGTGCAACACCCCAAGGGGCAGAAAGAACGCTGTCTCAGGAGGCTACTACGTTTACGTACAGTACTGGAAACATAAATTGATCGCGGCCATCTGCAGCTAAGTTCAGCTTTTGCACGGCTGGGACAGCCCTTGTCATGACGAAACGTCGCAGGCGGAGCCTCACAAACCCTCGTAGCCAATTTCAACGCAGGGGGGAGTGCCCTAACAAAATTACGTCGTACAAAATGGCGGGCGCCGCCAGTTCAGATGTGGAAGTATTTTCAAATGAAAAATACATGAAAGAAACACTTGTATGAACATGAAAGTAAATTCATTGAAATATATATGAACTTATATCACTAAACCACTGTTAACACAATTCTTTTTGAAGAAATTACATTGATATCAGATAAAATAACACTAATTTTAGAACAATTACGTTCTTATAGATATCTTAATTCCAATATTCTTGTCCAAACGCAATTTATGAACTTTATCAAATGATCAGTTTACTACAGAATTTTGCGATAGGAAAAACAATTATAATTGCATATTTTCAATTGTTCATTTGTATATTACATTTGCAAAAATGCAAAATACTGTCTTTCTCGAATCGTTAGGACTTCTAGGGAACCATTTCAATAAAAGAAAGTAAAATTCAAAGACCAGCTGTATATTTATCATTAAAGTAACAATTAAACTAGATATTAGCAATTAATTTGCATCTCATGTAAAAATTGTTATTTTGCTATCATCAATTCAGGGGCAATTTGGGGACACTCCCCGGCAGGAATAGCGCACATTTCTTTTTTTTTTTTTTTTTTAATTTGTTGCGTCTATTTTGACGCAACGCGTCTCTAAACCCCGTGGGGGGGCGTTGAGCGCTTCGCGCTTCTTGGAGTAATCCTCCTCCAATAGCGCTTGGAGTAATCCTCCGTTAGTATAGTCTGTCGCGTCTCGTCGCAGTCGGTTGTCAAGAGGACCGCCAGGTAGCATCTCCGCGTACGCGCCTCCTACGTCACTACCCAGCGGCCAGAATTAGGAAGGAATAAGGATACGGGTAGGGTTTAGGGCACTTCACAGGGGTTGGACTAGCCCTTGTGAAGCAGCCAAACTCGTTTTTTTGGAACAAATTTCACATGAGATTCGACGGGAATCGAACCCGGATCTCAGTGGTGAAAGGCTTGCGACTTTGCAATGAGCCACGAGTTCAGTTTCGGAATTGTTTATAAAATTGTTCATTGTTGCAAAATTGTTAATTCGCAGTTTTTGGTTCTGGTACATCAGAAAACCCTTCCCACTTTAGAATTGCAAAATTTGGAAATTGTTTATAAAATTTTAAATTTTACAAAAAAACGTATTGCTTTTTTAAAATTGCCTTTAAACGAGATGTAAAATTCCGCAATCCGATTAGCGCTTTCTTTCGTTTTCGAGATAGGTAATTGTTTATAAGAAATTAGCATGTCATGACAACTATTTTTTTGGCAGTTCCCACGTTAAGATTTTCTACATGCCGTTTTGCAACGGCTCGCTTAGTTTCTCCGGCAAAGACATTTGAATTTCCTAACGGGGTGGAGGGGACAGGCGGCCACAACGCTTGCGTTAATTGCCACGAAAATTGTTGCTGGTTAGATATTCCTGGTTTTCAACTCCTTAATTTTTCATTTTATTCTAAATACTCTAAGTTCCATTTGTTTAACAATTACAGCACAAATTTTAAAATACTACTCGAGTCGACTACCGAACAATCTTCAACTTGGGAGCAAGAAAGAGTCATCAATTGGCTTCCAGAAATACTTCCCGGTGAAAATTGCCTCCTTCCTCCACACGTTTCAAGGCGAAATAGGCTGAGCTTGTAAGCGTAAATCGTAACACTCGCTTTCCCTCGAGAAAGCCTTTATCCACCTTCTTAGGAAGCCAATTCTATTCAAATAAAATTGTGGAAAATTTTTCAAAATGTCTGGACGTATAAATATAAACATTAAAGCTTCCGGCTCCTCGGTATTCACACGTTCCAAATACGAAATACATTGTTATAACATCAACAATTTCATTCTAACCAGTAAGTCTGCTGCCTGTAGAAGCATATAGCATCAGCATGGAATATACGAAAAAGTAATAATACTATTATAATATTGTATTGACATATGTTTATTTATGGACATTTGTAATTGAAGGAATGTGAACTTACGTATGCAGTTAAGTAAATTTCAATGAAGGTGCAAAGTTTGCAAATAAACATGTTTTTAAAATTCAATTATTCCAAGTTCAGAACAATTGCTAGAAGCATTCTTTTCCATTCGACACTAACACGCCAATGATTTTTGACACTTCCCCTCTGAATCTAAGTGGATTGTTTGAGGTCATCGCTTATCGCGTCAAAATGATGGAAGTTTACACGTCTTCGAAATACGTATACGCCGCGGTCATCTTCATGAAACACAGAAAATCTCATATGAAAGAATCAGTCGTCATTTCAACAATGAAGCTACTACGACATAATAATCATAATATCCTCAATTTCGTTTACTTATTGTGTTCTTTCGAGCGCGCTCCGTGTCTCTGAGTAGCAAACATTAACAAAATCGTTAAAATTAAAAGTAACGATTTAGGATGAAAATTTAGGATGAAGAAGTTCATATCTCCTTATAATTGTTTGTAGAAAGTCATATCAGGTTAGTATTATTGTCAATAAAATTGTAGTTTTATTTAATTTGAAATAACTGCTTGGATATTTTGGGGTTTAATTAAGAAAATATAGCTAATCGAAGTTGACGCTATGAAAAGTAAACATTTCGAGGTTTCCACTACGAGACGTATTTAGTCATCCCTATTCATTCGCTTAGTATACAGCAATCGCTTTCATTTATCATCGATCATGTTACATAGGGTTTCTAATGTTTATATGATACCGGGTGTCCCACCAAATATGGACCACTCCCCATAACTTCTAAACGGTTCAGGGTATCGAGTTGCAGATTTCGCTGAACAATGCAAAATCTTGGGGCAGGTAACATGCTTGTAGAGGAATTCTCTATAATAGTTTTAGTTTTCGAGAAATTCAATCATCTCTGATTTTTAAATTGAACTATATATTTTCTCATCAGCAATGTTATCATCATGAATATTGGAATAAAATTATTTGTCATATGTTACTATTTTAAGAGTAATTTGAGTAAAAAATTAGATTTTTCGGCATCAGATTTTCAAGTAAACGGGTAGGCTTTGCAACATTCGCCGTTTTGGGAAGGTGGCCTTCGCGACGTTGATACTGTTTTGTGAAGAGAGGAATGTGAGAGGGATGGCCGTGTAGGATGAAGGTGTAATTGCAGCAAATCATGATCTTGACATGAAAAACATAAGAACAAACTTCAATTTTAACAATCTGAATAAGAATTTTTTCCCAGTTGTTGATCTGAGTTGAACTTTTCTTCTTCTGAAATTCCAAATCAACGATAATCGAAAAGAACGAAATAAAAAATATTGTAGCGAAAACGATAATAATAATAATAATAATAATAATAATAATAATTATAAAGGTCATTTCTAAATTTACAAAACTTGAACTCAGTGCAGAAACAAGCTATCACTTTAATATACGGGAAACGAATGAATTCTTAAAGATTTTCATTGTAATATCTTGATTAATTCATCAAATAATAGAAAGGTAGACATTTTCTCTTATTATTCACAGTAACTTAACTTCCTATTTAAACACGTACTACCAGAACAAAGTAATAAAAGACTTGAAATACTCTTGACAGTTCTATCAGTGTAAATTTACTAAAATTTAACAAAAATGCCTATCTGCATTCGCTAGTGCTCATACTGATTAGAAAGTTTCTCATTTCATAGCGCCAAGTGCTGCCTCAAACTTGAAAATGCAGAAGACGGAAGTGTACAGTTTTCTTTTCCATTCAAGAACAGCAGTCGTATGGTTGCAAAGTGGACGAGCGATCATTTTAATTAAAAATGACATCTAAAAACGAAGAGACGGTGGTTGGCTCCTTGTTCAGTTTGAAAATGATATTTATTATTATTAACATTTTTTTTACGCTACCAACTTTTTATATCGTTCTTTGGAACGATCAATGTTTTGAAATTTTAGTAGAAGGCAAGTTAAATCCAAATAAATAAATGGAAAATGTCTCCCATTCTGATTGTCAAAATTGGTACTTCTTAGTGTGATGTCTGTGCCATCACCAAGAATTACTGTAGTTATGCCTCTTATCCCCCACTGCCACCCCTCTCAGTCAAGACGCAACAGTCTAGACGCCGTGATGGCCACCTTCCCCAAAAGCGAGAGTTGCAAGATCTGCTACACGATTACCCGTTTAATTCAAAATCACATGTCAGGAAGCCTAATTTTATACTCAAGTTACTAACAAAATATTAGCAAATGATACATCATTTTAAACCTCTTTTCATGGTCTAGCCAATGCTGGTGATAAAAATATATAGTTCCATTTTAAAAATCGAAGATGATTAAATTTCTCGAAAATTAAATATATTATATACTTTATAATTTCTCTACGGCTCGTTACTTGCCCCACGATTCCGCATTATTCAGCAAACACTTTATTTCGATATCCTGAACCGTTTAGAAGTTGTGGGGGTGGTCCCTAGTTGGTGGGACCCCATGATTATGTAATACCATTACAACTGCATTCTGACGGGCAGGAATTCGGGCTCTGTAATTATTCTTTTTTGCGTGTAACCTACTCTGTGGTGTGTGAAAACGTATTTATTTATATATTTATGTTTACTTTCTCGCAAACATTCAGAGTAACAAAAGTAATATTTAGAGAGGTATGTATGTAATGTTGCAGTAAATCGATGTCGAGAATTTAATGGAATTACACGTTTTGGGGTCTTAAGTTACCAAGAGAGTGTTGTTATTATATCAAAACGTCCGTCTCTCCGTCCATGTGTCCGCTGGTCTGTCTGTCTGTTTCTCTGTGAACACTAGTGTGTAAACTATTCGTAGAATTTTTGTCAAAACTAATTTTCCATTAACGATCTGGCCCGAATCGAGGCCCTGCGATTTTGAAAATAATTCTTTAAATTTTGGGGTAATTTAGTTGAAGCCCCTGGGAAGCATTTTGAAACTTTTCTTCAAAACGGCTCCAAAGTTTTTCGACCTACATATGTAACCACAGTCGAACATCCGCCAACGTCGGAACTCGAACTCTAGGGTCTCGCGATCAGTAACGTTACAGGGAAAACTGTAACGATGCCACTGAGCTATCGCAACCTTTGTAACGTGTACTTAAAAACATAGTAAGTCTTTTTCCATATAAAGTTTTAATTTTTCAATATTACAAATATTCAATTGTTTCATGTTATTCGTGCGCATAGTAAATTTAACTTAAAGCTTCCTGCTTGAATCGTGTGCAACAAATCGGACAAATTGTATATTTGAAAAAAATATCACAATACAATTAATTAATTATTACAATTAATACAATGAAGATCTATTGAGTGACAAAATGATATTCCTCTAAAACTGAAAAATGTACCGAAACGAATGTTTGCTATTCTGGCAGTTTTCTGTGTACTATTCGTTACTTCTGTGAACGTTGTATGAAGAATACACTGCGTTAGACGAAAGATAATTATACATATTTCTTTCTTAATGTAATTTGCTCTTCATTATTAGTCTTTCAAATCATCTCATGTGCACGTTTCTTAAAATATGAGTGTTTTTCGCAAAAGTTTGAGTTATATAGTAACAATATATGTTTTCGAACACCACCAATACACATGCTGGAGATTTATTTCCAAGTGCAATCGTTTTAAATATTAAATTTTAAAATACGTTTTATTTAGAATTTTGTCTGAAATAAACAGTAGCTTTTGCGATTTTTCGAAAGAATTTTCTGGCATCAAGAACATTGTAATATTCAAAACACTACATAAGGGACCTGCCCAAGGACAATATCGTAGCGTATTTGGTTGAGTGGCTTCTTGGGCTGAAGATCTCGGGTTCAAATCCACTACTCATTTTTTATTCTGTACATTAGAGTATGTATCTGACAAATGACTTTGAAATCAGTTGTAGACGTGGAATTTTATATATCGTTTTGCTTTTCAATAATTATATATTTTTTTGTCTCAGCCGTGTCTCTGTCGTTTCCTTAAGGTTTATTAGAAGAATGAAGTGTTAGTAGTATAAAAGTTGTAATATATTACGTAACCGTTACCAATAAAACAAAAAAAAATAAGACCGGTTTTTTATTGTTTGTATTGGTAGTCAGATGAATAGAAAGTGAATAACTGCGTCAATGGTAGGTGCTTTTTTTCAATTAAATATTTTTGAGAATCGACTAATTACCAGCTGCACTGAAACCCTTATTTTCCGAAAGAAAGCTGTAACGGCTATTCAAGCCAGCAGTGTAATTTTTGTTATCCTAGCTGGGAAGCGATAACCGAGCAAGTGGCAACAGCTCAGGATTTGGCAACAGGGCATTGGACACACGAGGCCTGTGGCCGCCGCATGGCCCTTTAACACGAGGATGGTTTCTTCATTGTAGGGAAGAAAGTGAGAGGGAATTATGTGAGCTTATTGCACTCGTCGGTCACAAATCATGTGCGATCGCGCCATGTGTCTGCCTGAATTTTGACATTTGCAAACACGTTACGAACGTATGTTAGCACGGTGTTTAAAAAATCTGTTCCTCAATGCTTCGGTGCGAAATTGGTTGTATTTTGATCTGTACGAGAATTCGTAAACGTGTTTTAAATTAAAAATTTCACAAAACAATATGAATATCGTCATCCATTTTTAACATGAATAAGGTAATATATTTACCCAACAGAAACGTGAATTATGAAGAGAGAATATTAACAAAAGAATTGGGATCCCTTAGACCAGACTTGTGCATCAATCAAATGTCCAGTAATGAAAATAGGTCGGACATTTAAGCGGTAAATATTCTTATATTTGGTGCCCTCCCTGTTTACTAATCTGGTCACCCTTGAGGCGCCACTAGATCATAGCTACCTTAAAACACTAAGAAAGCAAATTCATTCACTTTTTAAATTCCCTAACATTCATTGATCACATATGACCCTGTAGGTCACATGTGGTCAGTTATGGGATTGAAAATAGAAAATACAGTTTGTCTAATAAAAAAGTATTAAACATGCATGTCTGAGAGAACGAAGTTTAATTGACCCTGCGACTACGGCAACGTTGCTGAAATCTATGTTGCAGACTAGAGACAATAATCAAAGCAAATGGAATTCATACCCAGTATTAAATAACGTAATATGTTTCGTTCAACAGGTGTGTACGAAGACTTTTTAAGCTTACAAAACCGGCCATTTTATTTTGTTTCCAAATATCAGAGAGTTGGTAACATTTTGAACTTTTGTAATATAAGGGAATAAAAAGAGTAGTCTTAATTTCTAAACTTGATATCTTTATTCTTTCTAACACATAAATAGCTTCTTAAATATCGCAGGATTATTGATGAAAGTGATTAATTCCAAACATTTGTGGTTTTGGATAAAAGGCATTTAAAGGTATCTAAACCTTCCAAAAATCAGTGTACTGTTTTCGATTTTCATAGTATTTATTGTAATGCTACATCTTCTATATTATCATTGTTTTTACATTAGTTTAATTTTTTGTTATTCATTTGGTCAATTTTCGCAAAAAAATTTGCAATTTTTTCAGTTGTGAGAAGACGCTAGAAAAATTCAAACTTTTGCAATTTTTGAAAATCCTGTTAACCGTGAAAATAGAACCTACGTCACTTTCATACGTGTATTTTCCTCTGTTATTACAATAAATTTAAAGAAAAAATTTTGAGCAAAACTTATGAGAAAATTTCGAGAATGTCCGTGGGGCTTGATCTAAAAACCCCCAAGTTTTAAAGAATGGTTTTCAAAATTTCAAAGCTTCAACTACAGATAGATAGACAGGTGTTTCTTCAACTTCATAAAAATCCTACGCATGGTTTAAGTGCTAGTAGTGTTCACAGACGGGCTCTTCGCTTGCAATTGAGCTTTCGGTATCAAGGACCAACAAAATAGGGATTCTGGCTACATTACGTATTAGAACTCTTAATTAGGCAACTGCATTTATGCACTTTTTCGTTATCAGAATCCGGCAACGAATTTTTTTCTGCCGAAAATCCACCGTTTTTTTCGCGCAGCATTACATAACTTTCTCTACATTACGTATATTACTCCGTATATACGTAGGTATGCAAGAAAGTAAAAATGATATTTCATTAAAATATGTCTCCTATTTATAATATACTCGTATAACTGTGTTCAGCATGCTCTTAATTATTCACTTCACCACAATAAGAGCATCAGTTAATCCCATACTGCAGTTAAGTGAATCATTTTTATCATCAGACGTTTCTGCATCCCACGAAATTTGCTAACACTTGAAAATTAATAATTTGTATTACTGTTTCTTATATTAACTTCATATTATTATATAATAAGTTTGGCTAACTTAAGATAAACAAATGCAAAAGAAATAAATAAAAAGCATATCTGGCCCAGTTAACCAAACTTTCCTGTATATCAATACAAGTAACTGGAGTTATTTTCTGACGTTAACTATCCACTCCACACAATTTTGCGTAGTGTAACGATTATGGACAATGTACTGAATTTACATATTATAATGTTCTAACCGAAGTGCTAGCAGTACGTTTAATCGAAATTTTGATTAATAAAAACTAATGGCGGCATGCATGGTAATAGTCTATTTTTTGATATTACAATTGTTTGGTGATGGAAACACCAGAATAACGTTCGTAAAAAACTATTAATTTTAACTTACTTTCATTGAGCGAAATAACTTCTTTACCGTGCGATAAGTTAGAGCCCTGATGAGTCCCAACGAAAAAAGTACGTCTTAATCCATTTATCCAGTAGTTTATGCTAACAAATGAAGCTGAATAATGTTATCTTCTAAAATATTCTGATGTTTCGATATCAGGAAAGTCGTCAAATGATGACATTAAGCGAAAGTGTTGCGTAATATTCTTTTTCCCACTTCCCAGGCAATATTCTGCTTCCGTTTATTTTCTGACTCCCAATTTACAATAAGAGATAGCGTACCTCCCCATCCCCGTTCTGATAGACTGAAACATTTTCTTGAGAAACTTCAATAAAATATTTCAATAGTCTTTAATTTTTTGAACTTAATTTTATTGATTTAAATTACTTAATTAATTTAAGTTCACAATTTACTTTGTAATTGCAGAATTACATGAATTCAAACGGATTGGAAAGGCTGTATTAGTATTTTTTGATATTTTGCGATTAAATAAAAAAAATAGTTCACGCATTGGTAGTGATGTAAAAAACCGATAATAATATAAACTTATAAACCCGTTTTTATATATTTATATTATGAGACTTGAGATTTGAAATTATACGTGCAATTTTTCTTCTTGCAGCCGTCGACACTGTCGCTTTTGGGGAAAGTGGCCTTCGCGACCTTTCCCCTGTTCTCGCAAAAGTGCCGGCGCCGCGAAGGCAATCTTCCCCAAATGCGACAATGGCAAAGGTTGCTAACAGGAAATCTCGTACATTTAGTTCAAAATCATATGTCTGAAAGTATAATTTAAACTCAATATACTATCAAAATATTAACGTATGTTACATCAATGCATTCGTCTATTTATGATTATCGCTAGTGAAAAAAATATATGGTCCCATTTAAAAAATCAAAGAATTAATTTTTTCGAAAACTAAAAGTATTTCGAATTATATCTCTACCGCACATTACTTCCCCCATGATTCCGCATTGTTAAGCGAAAACTGCATTTCGATATCGGGAACCGTTTAGAAGTTATGAGGTGGCCCATTGTTGGTGGGACTCTGTATAATTCTATTCACAGAAAATTTTCATTACGAATTTTTCTATTTTCCAATAAATAAGCGCTTTTTACAACAGTTATTATGTTTTATTTAATAAAAACCTCATGAAAACATTGTTATCTTTTGTAATTAAGTTACCCACCTCCCAAAAATGTTTCCGCGCTCAAATTTCTTTCGTTGCCGATTTTGAGTGGCAGCACCCGCGAGGCATAAATAGGAACACGAATGCCCATGCGGGCAAAACTGACCGCCCTTGCTATAGATTCTGCAAGGATATTATTTGATTGACAATCCCAACTATTACGATCGCGACATTTTACAATCTTTTATTTTAGTCATCAATATTCCCTTCGAGATTCTGAAATTTTTTTTCTGAAGCTTGGCATTTTGTCAATCCACTCTTAATGCAGTTATTCTTCAGCTCACCGATCGCAATAAGACGTGACTTGAACCGCGAGTACTTGGAAATAGCAATCTAGCTTAAATCAAGAATAACATTGGCATCAGTTAAACCCCATTCCTAAAAAATACATTAACAAAATTATATAAGAAACAGAAAACTGATTAAAATGCAAACAAAATGAAAGACAAAAAATTGAATTAAAACTATAATGATAATAGGACGCACTATTTGGTATCGCAATATTATAATAATTCATGAAGTTCGCAGAAAGGGTTCCAATCCCCAAAAGTTTTGTCCACACTAGGAAACGAACTCGCTTAGGTGCAGAGAGTGGTTTCCATGTTCACTACACTTTTATCTCTCCAAGAATCACAGCCCCTCCGACACAAAAAAAGTTGGACAGATTAACACATGCTCATGAACGAGAATGAAGTTTCTTTCGAACTTTACGTGCGATCTCACAGTCCGCAGTATCTACTAATGTTCGAAAGTAGGGTGTGACTACTATAAGTTTGAGATCGCCTGTTGGAATTTACGTGTTTCGGGATGTACTGTAAGAATAGAACATTTCAAGACTTCAATTCAATAACACGGCGACTAGAGCAAGTGACCTCTTTGAGGATCATTTCAAAATATAGGCGCGTGAGCGATGTTATGTCCTTGCCTTCAATGGAAATGGAAACAACGTTAATTAATGTAAGGAAGTTTATGGATTTGGAATATATGCATTAAAAAAATATTTTCATCACAAAATTGCTCTCTCAATAAAATTAACTGAGCTCATGCTTAATTTCCCATACCAAACATTATAAATTTCTATCATTACATGTCAATTAGGTATAAGATCGATTATTACCAGAACAAATCATCAGATTGATGGTGTACTTCTCAATATTGTCTGAGAAAAGTATACAAACAAGTGAGTATACAAATAAGAAAGAATTTTCGTCTTCCTAAAACATCTGGATACTGTTTAGTTGCATGTTTTATTTCTATATTTAAATGTGTGTAGTATTACAATGCAAACAAAACTCTTATTCGTTTCTTATATTGAATTTAAATTATTTTTCACAATTTAATACACGACAAGAACGTGTTCCTACAAAAGGGAGTAACGAAGCATTCTCCAGGAGAGGGAAGTGTTATTGGATTGGTGCCACATTCTAGAGACTCCGCCTCTTATGCATTTTAAGGCGAGGAGGACGGGGAAATCTTCCGAGGCTAGGCCACTTGAATTACTAGAAGAGCCAATGATAAGCGTTGCTTGCCTTAGAGTTAAGGATAGCTCAAGCCCGGTGTCAAATATACATAATTACTCTTTAAATTATTAACAAATGAGACATCATTGAATTTTTCTATTTATATATTCATTACAGGTAAAAAATGTATGGTTCTATTTGAAAATTCACATGTGATTCAATTTCACCAAAATTAAAATTAATACACAGAATGTATCTGCTGCCTAAAACTTGCCTCGTGGAATAAATATGAAAATGATCTCTCATGCCACCGCTCTGTCCAAAAGCATTTTGCAAAATAATTTGTTGATAATGAAATTCCTCGCTAGACGTTAAACATATTGGCATACACTTTGCACCACTGAATATCATGCATCCAACCACAAAGAAATCTTCAAATTTGCAGAACAGTTAGTCTCAGCGTTTTGAAATTTGCCAGAGAATTTAATTATAACACAGACGAATCAAAATATCGAAACTACTACTTCAACGATACATGAAGAATAGAAATTCAATTTTGAAATTTAAAAAACTGCTCATGCGCAACAATTTCCACCGATTTGACGTAAGTGAAAAATCGTTAATACAGTTTAATCAGCAGAAAGCAAGACACTGCAAAACTATTTGAATTTTATACTTGACTGCAGAGATCGAATGCATTGGGGGTTGGAAACAAGCGAGGGTTGGCATCAGACGCTAAGATCCTATAAACAATTGTGTATCTCAACAACGAAAGGCGATAGCTCCGGTTAGATTGCGGAATTTTGTATCTTGTGTAAAGGGAATTGAGATGAGAGAATAAAAAAGAATTGCTAAATTTGTAAAATTATAAACAATTTCCAATTTTTTAATTCTAAAGTGGGAAGGGTTTTCTGATGCTCCAGAACCAAAAACTGCGAATTAACAATTTTGCAACAATTAACACTTTTATAAACAACTAAGAAATGTTCGCTATTCCTGCCCGGGAGTGTCCCCAAATTGTCCCTGATTTGATGATAGCAAAATAACAATTTTTACATGAGATGCAAATTATTTGCTTAATATCTAGTTTAATTGTTACTTTAATGATAAATATACAGCTGGTCTTTGAATTTTACTTTCTTTTATTGAAATGGTTCCCTAGAAGTCCTAACGATTCGAGAAAGACAGTATTTTGCATTTTTGCAAATGTAATATACATATGAACAATTGAAAATATGCAATTATAATCGTTTTTCTTATCGCAAAATTCTGTAGTAAACTGGTCATTTAATAAAGTTCATAAATTGTGTTTGGACAAGAATATTGGAATTTAAATATCTTTAAGAACGTAATTGTTCTAAAATTAGTGTTATTTTATCTGATATCAATGTAATTTCGTCAAAAAGAATTGTGTTAACAGTAGTTAAGTGCTATGAGTTCATATATATTTCAATGAATTTACTTTCATGTTCATACAAGTGTTTCTTTCGTGTATTTTTCACTTGAAAATACTTGCACATCTGAACTAGCGGCGCCCGCCATTTTGTACGACGTAATTTTGTTAGGGCACTCCCCCCTGCGTTGAGATTGGCTACGAGGGTTTGTGAGGCTCCGCCTGCGACGTTTCGTCATGCCAAGGGCTGGCCAAGCCGTGCAAAAGCTGAACTTAGCCGAGACGGCTGCGATCAATTTATGTTTCCAGTACTGTACAAGACGGAAATATCGTCATATTTCCCTGCCGAAGGAGATAGTTTGCTTGCGCGTACGCCACGACGAAAAAAATATTTTCAAGCGGGTTTTTCTGTCCAGAATGATTGTCTATAGACCAGTAAATATTTATCATTTTAGCAACAATTATTCTAACTTTTAGTTATCGATTTGTAACTCCTGACAAACTGCTATTTTGAGATATTCATTTCAGGAACAATTTGCGGAGTCTTTCCGGCCGTTCTAACGCATATTTCGAATTTGTTTATAAAATTATAAATTGTTGCAAAATTGTTAATTTGCTGTTTTTGGTTCTGGGACATCGGGAGACTCTCCCCCTTTAGATTTGCAAAATTTGGAAATTGTTTATAAATTTGCAATTGTTGCAAATTTTTTATTGTCTAATCTGAATGGCGTTTAAATGGGATGCAAAATTCCGGAATCCGTTCGGTGCTATTATATCTCGTTCTCGAGATATATGTATTTGTTTATAAGAAATTAACATCTTAGTAGACCCCATTTGTTTGCGCTTAATTCATTCGCGCTAGCAGAATAGCGTGGGATGGGCATACTGAAAAAACAGTTCTCCAATGCCGCGCTTTTGCCTGCCACATACGCTTAAAATGCACTAGCTTGTAAACAAATTCTGTGGCCAATTTAGATATGCTAAATTCGTATTTTTACGGTGAGTATGAGCATAACTTTTATTTGGTTTTTATATTCTCTTTTAAGTCCTACAATTTGCAAGTTGATATATTTATCAAATAGGAAAGAAATTGATTATAAAAAAAAAAATTTTCAAGGTGCATTACGCCCAAACAATTGTTTCTGTTTTTCTATCAAAGGGATGTTGAGCAACCGAATAACTGTATTATTAATTTTTTTAAGTCCCCTGTTAACACCGAGAGTCAGAAACAATTTGTTCCTCTTTTTGAATTATTACTATTAAAAAATAGGGAAACATATTGCTTAGCTGTTTGCTATAAACTGCACTGGATTGGATGAATGTAGTGTTAAGGTTTTCAAATACAGAAATATTCAATTTTGTGTTTTGAAAGATCACATGGGTAGAATCACACATCACAAAATACTACTTCATTTACGCAAGTATAGGTATTTCTAAATTAACATTTATAACTTTATGTTAATATTTTCAATTCAATTTATCATTCAATAATTCAGGATCATCGTTCTAAAACTGTTAATTTGATGTTTTATGTTATAATATAGGAATGCGAGTGCATGTGAAATCGTGTTACATTCTCTCTTCCTCTAGATTAGTAAGTGCATGCAAACAGAATTTTTGTTACAAAATTAAACATCGCTCGCTGACCTCCTAAGTATCAATGCGAATTTTAAAATATTTGTTCTTTATAAACACAGTAAAATTGCACATTTTTTAAATTCTAACGTTAACCAACAGAAATTCACTAGGGAACCTCCAATGCAATGTGAAATATCATAGCAAATTCTTAAATGACTGGGTTAAACTATCTTATTCGACAGATGACATGTCATCCGCAATGAAATTTCATTGCAAAATTATATTTCTTTGAATTAGTAATACATATTTTTAAAATATATTAATAATTATATTTAAAACATTTTTATGATTGACAAACATTTCAATGAAATTTGCGGCTCTAGCGACAGCGGTCGTCGTCGGTTCGCTACCCGGAGACTACCCCCACGACGCTGCCGCCACTGAAGATGTCCACCGCAGACGTGGACGAAACGTTTGGCTCTTCAATGCCAACTGGACCACGGCCTACCAGCCCGGAAAATTTCTCTCATATTGAATCCGGCCGTGAAAGCCTATGTTATATTAAGTGTGTTTAGGGATATCGAAGAGGGGGAGTTGGAGTGGGAACGGGGAGACGGATAGAGATAATATGACTGTGATGTGATCAGAATTCAATTCACAGTCCAATCCGGAAATATCAACCTCTCAATCCCCTCATTTAAAAAATTAAAATCTCCAACAGATATTGACGACGCAATATCAATATTCAATAACACAATAATTAATGAAATAAACAAAGTACAAAAAAACAAAATTCCAGACCTTTATACTAAACTAAGCAAAGCTAAATTAAGCACCTCTATAAAATAATCCAACTAATTAAATTAACATAAAACCGGAAGACTCTGGGACTCATTAAGAATACCATTTATCAAAAGAGAATACAATCATTTAAATAACACTTGCAAACACATCTTGTACACTTACAGACAGTAGCAATACTTAACCTTATTACAATCTCTAAACGTAAGACATAACCCTCTAAAATTTACAAAAAATTTCTGAAAAAAATTGAATTCCACTCCTATCAACAAATACAGGCAAAATACACTCTCCTAGCGCCAAAGCAGAACATTTCCAAAATAATTTTACGCCCAATAATTCTACTTTTCACACTAAACACAACGAAATCCTTCAAATAGCCTCCTCCCCCATCTTTAACATACCCCACAGAATAAAATACATTCCTCCACGCGAAATAAAATCACTCATTCAGAAACTTCCATATAAGAAAGCCCCCGGACACGATAAAATCAGTTCAATAATCTTAAAAAAATCTTCCACCGTTAGTGTTAGCCTTCTTAAACAATATTTCCAATTCAGTTTTAAGAACGGGATACTTCCCCAAACTTGGAAACATTCAATCATCCACCCCATTCCGAAACCCAACAAAAATTATTCCAAAGTAGACAGTTATCGGCCCATCAGTTTACAACCCGTTAATGCCAAAATATTCGAAAAACTAATCCTTACCAGATTAAACCAGCATCTCAAAACATTAACATAATTTCCAAACATCAATTCGGTTTCATTGCTCACCACTCAACTGCTCACCAACTACTTAGATTAACAGAACATATCCCCTCTGCATTTCAGAAAAAACAACCCACAATATCTACATTCCTTGACATCACTCAAGTATTTGACAGACTCTGGCACTCGGGACTAATCTACAAATTAATAAAAGCTGGAACTACAACCTACATTATTCACATCATCAAACGTTTCCTAACAGATCGCACATTCTCAGTATTAGTCAACAATCACCACTCCACCCCACACATTATCAAAGCAGGCGTTCCACAAGGCTCCCCTCAATCTCCAACATTCAACATATACACAGCAGATTTTCCATCATCATCAAATTATAATTAAGCTCAATTCGCAGACGCTATAGCCCTATTCGCCTCATGATACTTACTAAATAACTTCCGATCACATATTCAAAATCACTTAAATAACATTGAAACCTGGGCAAAGCTCTGGGAAATTCAACTCAATCTCAACAAAACAATAGCAAAAATATTCTCACTCAGAAAGTTTACCTCCCCCACTCCGCTAGTAATAAACAACTCCCCCATCACCTGAACCCCACCATCACAACTAATGAAATACTTAGGACTTCATCTGGACACAAATCTAACCTGGAAAACCCACATAGATATCAAAATTAAACAAGCAAGAAATAAATTATTCCAACTCCGGCCACTAATCAACAAACACAAATCCCTGTCATACACAAACAGTACAACACTATAAAAAACTATAATCCGACCACTACTGCTTTATGCATGCCCCATATGGACAAACGCAGCCCCCACAAATGTCAATAAAATTCAAGTAATGCAAAATAAATTTTTAAGATTAATCACAAATGCTCCTTGGCTCATAAGTAATAAACAACTTCATTCAGAATAAAACATCAATACAATAATAAACCATATAGCACAAATATCACACAACTACCAAAACCTAACAGACATACCAACAGCATCCCATTACAAACTATCGAAAAATCCAACCCACACCCGAATAAAAAATAGATTTCCTTTCAAAATCTTCCTCAAAATTTTAGCCAACCATGATTCTTAACCTCGAGGTTCTCCCCTAGAGTATCCTCTTCAATGTTTTTTTATTCTCTTTCTGCTTATTTACAATCTGTTTTTATTCAAACATTCAGTAAATGCGATAAATACAAGATATCATTTAAGAACTGTAATTAGTCATTATTACGTGTACCGTTTGAACCGGAAGTGTAAATCCAGAAGATGATGCCTTTGAAGTCGTACTTCCTTACTATTGTCCAGTAAGTTAATGGCTGATGGATTTGGATGGCTGTTTAGCCGTTTTCGGTACGTAGTGCTGCGCTGGGTGATTTCTTCATAAATCGTAGATATCTGTAGATTCCTGTAGAGCGTCATTTTTCACGTGCCATGGTGTATTGGCTAACCTTCGAATACATTTTGACTCGAACCTTCTGAGAATTTCTATGTTGGGTTGGCTGGCTTATCCCCAAAGTTGAATACCGTAGCTCCAAATTGGCCTGATAATTGCCTTGTAGAGAAGTACCTTGTTGTTCAAAGACAGACTTGAGTGGTGATTGATAATGATATTTGAGAGAATTTGATTTGTGTTTCTTCTTTTTACAATTATATGATTCCTCCATGTTAAACTTTTGTCAATATGAAATCCTAGGTATTTAACACAAGTTGTTTGTGGTAAATAAACATTGTTTAGTTGGACTTAAGGGCATTCTTTTTTGGAGAGGGTAAACGTAATGTTTTTAGATTTGGAAGCGTTTACTTGAATTCGCCACTTTTGCCACCAATACTCTAGTTGGTGCAGGTGCTTTTGAATGTTTGATGAACCTTTATTTGGGTCTTCGTGCGTTGCTAGAATGGCTGTATCATCAGCAAAAGTTGCAGTCATATTATTTGCATTGTTTGGTAGATCATATGTATTCACAAGATATAAAACAGGACCAAGCACACTGCCTTGTGGTACTCCTGATTTAATAGAATGGAAGGACGATAGTTCTTGGTATTTGATCGGGAAGTAGCGATTAGGTATGATAGGTATGATTTCATCAAGAGGTAATACTAATGGGGCAAAGTCAATTTAATTTTATACAAAAGTCCTTCATGCCAGACTTTGTCGAAAGCCTGTTGTATATCAAGAAACACTGCAGTACAGTAGCGTTTTGACTCGAAGCTTTGAGCGATAACTTCAACAACTCGGTGTGCTTGTTTAACTGTTGTGTTGTTCTCTAAATCCAATCTGATGTTCTGGTATTATTTATTTAAGTATAGGTTTTAGTCGTTGAAGTAGGACTTTTTCTAATACCTTTGATAGAACTGGAAGCAGGCTTAGAGGGCGATAAGATGTTACTTGGTTGGGTGGTTTCCCTTGCTTAGGTATCGCTATGATCTGAGCTATTTTTCATTGACCCGGGAAGAGATTGCATCGAAGAGCGAGGTGATACATTCGATAACCTTCCAAGGTAGTTCCTGCAGGACTTTCCCAGTGATAAGATCATAACCTGGACTTTTATTAGGAATGATAAAGCGCTGAATTGTTGTTTTAATTTCGTTGGAGGAAAAAGATTGTATTGGGAGTGATAATTGGCAGGGAGCGTCATTATATTGAAGTATTTTTTCTTCATCTGCATTGTTCTGTGAAGCCACTGGTTCAAATACAGAAGAGAAATGTTCTGCAAATCCTTCACTTTTTTCTACTGCACTTCTTGCCGAAGTCCCGTCTTTCTTTCTTATTGGTGGTACGTGGATTTTTGGACGTTTAATTTTCTTAGTAGCTTTCCAGAGCGAATAGTTTGTTGCAGCTGTTGCTGTCAGTGATTGTACATATTGTGCAAATGATTCATTTCGTAGCTGTTTCAATAGTTGTTTCAGCAGACTGGTAGCTTTGTTTAAATTAGCTTTGTCTTCTGGATGTCTGGTTGTCATCCATATTCGTCGCAAACGGCGTTTCTCTTTTATTTTTTCTCTCGCGTTCACGGGGATTGACGATTGATTACTAAATACTGTTTCAGGTGTTGAATCCCATGCGGCCTGTTGAATACAGTTTGTCAAGTATTCAGTGGCTTCATCAATATCTTCTGAGTTTCTCAGTGGTACGTTTGCTGAAAGGTTGCTATCCAAAATTCCACGAAATTTGTTCCAGTCTGTGAAATTGTTGTAAAGTCTTGGTGGCGTAGGGTATTGTATTACCTCAGAGTTAATAGTCAGAATTACAGGACAGTGATCTGATGACATGTCATAGTTTGGTTCTACTCGTATTTTGTCTGTAGATATACCTTTAATTATGTAAAAATCTAGGAGGTCCGGGAGTTTGTTTTTATCGGTGGGCCAGTAAGTCGGTTCTCCAGTAGACACTACAGTAAGGTTATTTCGTAGAACACAGTTATATAATCGTCTGCCTTTTGGTGAGTTAAGTCTTCAGCCCCAGTGGACTTTTTTGCATTGTAGTCTCCGCCAACAATGAATCTTGATCCAATGTTGTTGAGGAATGCTTCAAACATTGTCTCGGAGACGTTATGCCCAGGTAGGCAGTATACTGATGCTATGACGATTGGACCACAGAGATCTTGTAGTTTAATTGAAGTTGCCTGTAGATAGTTATAGTTCATGATGTTTACTTATAATAATTGATTTCTTATAATAATAGCAGTTCCTCCGTGGGCAGTGCAATCAGGGTGTTGGGTATGGTAGGTCAAATACCCGGGGATTATGAAATACGACTTCTTAGTAAAATGTGTTTCGCTAATTAGCATGATGTCGATATTATAGTCCTCAAGGAATAGCATTAATACTTTTTTTTGCTGGAAGAGGCCATTTGCATTCCATGTTGCTATTTTGTATTTCCATGATGACTTGTAGAGATTCATTTTACTTTTGATATGATAATTGTTAGTAAATTTAGAACTGAGTTTATCTGCTCTGCTTGTTGATGTAATATTGTTTCAAATTTTGAAAAGGATTCTTGTAATACGTTTCCTATGTCTGTTGGCTGGTGGGTTACTGCATGGGCGTAAGATCGAGTATTTTTAAATAGTGTGCGAGTAGAAACACGTGAGGCATCCGATGAGTATTCTGGATTTGAATTTAATTGTGGATGCTCATCCGCAGCTGGTTGGTAATGAACTGGTGCACTATGATTTACGAAATTTTTCCGTTGATCACTTGTTGGATACTTTTTTTTTTATGAGTTGTTGATAGATTCTACAACCTTTGCAGTTTTCTGGATGTTCGTCGTCGCAAAGTACGCATTTTGGTTTAGTTTGATTATCTTTCCTACACTCTTCGGTAAGATGATATCCTCCGCACTTCACACGTCTAGGGCTTCGTTTGCAAGAGGCGCGACTGTGGTTGTACTGTTGGCATCTGTAGCATTGCACAATTTCTTTTTATATGGTGGTTCAAACTTCACTTTGGCGTGCATTAAAGTAGTGATTTTGTAAATATCTCCATTGTTCTGTTGGGGTTCTAAGTCAATGTAGAAAAGACACGTTGGTTTTTTGTCACTCTATGACGTATATTATGTATATTTCTTACTTTATGTCCTAGTTCTTCGAGTTCATCTTGAATGCATTTTGTTTCAACTGATGGGTGTACATGCCTGAGGACTATACGAAATGCTCTCTCTTGCTTAAGTTGATAGGTGTGGTACACTGCCTTTTTTCATTTAGGAATTTTATGGATCTGTAGCTTTCTTTTGTGTCTGGGTTGACTTTCACTTCGTTATTGTACATTTTATATGTGAATTCATTTTGGCCGTTAGCTTCTCGTAGTTATTGTATGAATGATGGCACTTTGACAACATTTGGGATAAAAATTGGCGGTGGTTTTGCTTGTGAGGTAACTTCAGCTTCGCCCTGCGCTTGCTGTAACTCTTCAGTGCTATTGGAGGAGTTTTCAGCGTTTTGTAAAACCTGGAACCTGTTACTTAAATGTATCTTACTCGTATTTGATATGTCTGCTTGCACTTTAGTTGCTATATCATTGCTGTTCTTACGCTTACGCTTAGCAGGGCGAACAAATTGCCAAGTAGGCAATTGTTCAGAATTGCACGGTACCTGGGTTTCTGGTGAGGGTGTTGACTCCATGTCGTTTTCTGCGCCAGGTGGTTGAAGCATGTCGGCGTCAGGCTGTTGTGACTAGGAAGTAGTGTGTTGCCTCGATTGCTCCAGAAGTTGTACTTGACATTGGGATTCTTGAAGCTCTTGCTGCAGTTGCTGTATTTGACACTGGTACAGTTCGATGAGTAAATGTCGTTGTTGCTGATGATATTCTGCCAGATACACGAAAAAATTTGGCACGTTGCAATGTTGATTTTCTGCCACCACACTAACCCCGCTACCGGGGCCGGGGCCGGGGCCGAGGCCGAGGCCATGGCCAGGGCCGCAGCCAGGATCGGAAACGAAGCCCGAGTCTGGCGTTGAATGTTTATTGAACTTGCCGTTAAAATTCACTGCTTTCTTCTATGATGACAATTATATATAATTTAAGTTCTTCGACAACGCAATCGCTTTTGCGAACTTATCGCGAACATTCGTTATCGAATTTAGTTTTAACACCGAGAAGCAAAAACAATAGTGCGAATTCGATTTGCGGCAAAGCTCCGCTAGTCGGTCCGCACCGCACGGCGTCTCATGCTTGATTCCTCTTCAATGTATAGATTAAGTCAGCTTAGATATTTTAACTAGAATAAGAATATAGAATACTATAGAATATAGAATAAGAACTAGAATAAGGCAATACATCTGTAAAGTAATTGTACTGAACGATGTAATCCATCTAAAATTAATGTGTTTAAAAAAAGCACTGATGAGGTCGGTAATCAAGTCTAGGAAAGTTTTCTAGGTATTTTAAATATTAGGTTTTCTAAAGTAATGGCTAGACTCTTAACCCAAGCATCATCGGGGGGGGGGATCTCAGGCCATCGATGTTATGTTTTTTGATGTTTCAATTTTTTTAGGAAGCTGAAAATCTTCGATATTGTTTCAGATGTTGATTATCTATTGATTCTGATTCTGGCGAAATATCGCCACTTTCTGCTTAAGCATTACAAATTACTTTACTACGTTTATACATTTTCTTTACTACGTTTACGACTAGTTTACTTGAATGAAAATAAATGCTCCTCAGGAGGTATGTAAAGAATTTTAACATAATAAAATACTCATAATATATTTTCATTGTATTTTAACTATAAATTTCAAATAAAATGCATTTTTTGAAGTAAGAATACAGTGCAATCTGAGTCAACTAAATGTTTTTTGCTTTACAGAACATTGGTTAATAATAAACATAATAAACCAAACATAAACCATATTCCTAGTTTAATCATACAGGGTCGTATTTTAGAGCAATCGTATTATAAAGCATATATAGATTCTGTTATTTTACTACTGATTGCTCTGTGTGATGTGACTATAATACGACCTTACTGTAATATAACCACTCCTAGCGGATGTTTTCATTTATTAATAGCAAGCGCGACCTCAGTTTACGTCCTCTGTGAACAGAAAAAAATCTTACAAATAGTGTTCAGATATCCTTGCACCAAATTGAAACCACGAGATATGAAGACAGCAAATCAGGATGTAACAAAACATCTTTAAACTCGACACTCTTGATTAGGATTTCACAAAACCATTACGAATGTATTACCGATAGAGCCCAATAAATAAGAGGGTTGTCATACATTGTGAAAACTCTGGCACTCCGTTTGTGTTGGAATTTATTAAATAATGGCTGAAGTACTACCGGGTTAGAAATAGCAATATTAAAATATTACATAACAATTACCAATTTTACGAGAAACTATGACTATTGTTAAATTTACACCAGTTAATTTTTTCCTTGATTTAATGTCCAGTCTGACTTATTGGAAATACTCCTCTGGAATTTGATGCGATAAGTATATGACAAATGTTTACAATAAATTGAGCAAATCAAGAGAAGCTGGTAGTGACACACTAGCACAAACCTTCTCGCATTATTCGTAACAGTTAGGTAATATTTTAATACTACGTAAACTTGCAAAGGGTTTCCAACCAGCAAAAATGGCTTACCGTGGTAAGATTCGAACTCAAGATGTGAGTTCACGATATCCTTACACCGCCAACCTCACAATGAAGGTCAAACTTCCCCACGCTTAGAAAAAGTGGAACATACGCATTTGCAATTTTTAAAAAAGTCAGAGGTTTTAATTTACATTATTTCAAGATCTAGTTTTAAAGAACAGATTTCATTACGAACAAAAACTCCACCGTCCCAATATTGTAATTTTGGGTTGTTAATTTTTTGTTTGCAATCTCTGAAAAATACAGAACTGTCAATACACAAAAGCATGAATCACTGTTAATGCAGCTATATAGTATGCTGTAAGGTTAGACAGTAAAATCGAAACCAGAGTGGACTTAGTGCTTGCCTTCTAGATTCGTTACCTTTCAGTAATCTCATTTTGTTTGCGCTCTGGCTATCAGCTGCCGCGCCTACATTGTATGAGTGATAGTGTCGTACAGTACGTGTCTCTCCCCTCCACGATATCTTAGGAACATCCATTTGCTAAAGCCTTTGAGCACTGAACAAGGTCCCTCCGTTTCTGACAGCCCACACGGGAAGGTGGCGATGCAGTTCTTGGCGGTTTTATCAGGAAAGGTGGAGTGGCCGGAAGGACGAAGAGGTAACGTGACAGCTTTGCATCCGGTTGGAGGGCAAAGCAGCGGGCAGGGAACTATTACGCCCAGGTCTTGGTCACTTTTATGAGCCTCCTCCGGTGTCGCCCGGAAGGCCAGGCGCCTCGCCTCCGCCGCCGCACGCGCCCTCTCGCCGCGTCTGACCCCGGGCCAACGGGGCGCTCGGCCGATGCAATGGCTTTTCGAAACTGGCCAAGTCCAAAAAACTGAAAATATGCCAGGAATAGAATCGTAATGTAATGTACTAATAGAGGCAAATTAGTTAGGACCGGGAGTGCCCGCAATAGGTAGACTCAGGCCCGCAATGTATCTCTCAGATACAGCTATGTTTCGTAAACGCGAATCATCTGAAGGTCCATTTACTGAAATACATATTTTATTTAGTTTGTACATGTCTCTCAATGTAATTGTTAATGAATCTCACACTGCAGATTGGTTGTTTGAATAGTTATGGTGAGAAAGGTAAAAATTGACAAAGTACACGCAAAAATCATTAAACATCATATTATCCTATTAAATAATATTAAATAAAGTTTCCTCAAGTTATTTTGGCATGTTCTAAACATATATATATATATATATATATATATATATATATATATATATATATATATATATATATATATATATATTTTACTTTTTCACAAAAACATTTAGGAAGTTTTTCTTTTTTTCTATTTTGCAAGGTTCCCATTTTTTTCATTTCCCTACAGACGTCTCCAGCTCATCTTCTTTCTCTTTGATAGAAAATTGTGATAGTCGATTGTAGATTAGGAAAATTATTACATTTTTTGACTAGGTATTTGTCATAGACACGGCTGAAAATTATACCATGATACGCACCCCTCAGGCCAGGAGCTCACAATGCGCTGGTGCCATTGCATGCGCGATCGATTTTGAACTTCCTCATGGGAAATGATTTAACGAAAGGATAAAAATAACACACCAGGCGATCTCAGAGAAGTACAATGAAGGAATAAATGAAATAACAAACGGCTAATGCATCGCAATAATTTAGGAACATAAAATTGCTGTGACTTCGATCTATTGCGAGCACTCCCGGGTTAATTAATACACTATTTTACTTATAATATTTATAATTATTCGATAGTCTTAAGACGTGTTTAACATTTGAATTACTGAGAATAATAAGGTCAGATCTCAACCAACCTTACTCTTTCAAATATAAGTATGACTGTATACTCCTGCCACATACAGTAAAACTAAAGGGTTCTTGCCTACGAATTCATGGCGCTGTAGGCACCGCTTGGAATGTGGCAAAATCTCCGATAAAGGGGTAGAAACTTGTGATAACATAACTGAATGAATCGTGAACAAACGCAAGTTGTGCAGTGGCAAGTGTCAAGGTATGTCAAACAAAAGGTTAAATATCATGTCAGGTAAAATATTTCACAGAAAAGAAATGTGAACGGTTAGGAAAATGTTGCAACTTCCCTGATTCAATGAGCGTGTTTGAAGGCTCATCTGGTGAAGGACCCATTGTTTTCAGTTTCAGTTCAGTTCAGATATTGGTGAATATAAAAATCAAAGTGCTTATTTGTTTAATTTAATTGAGAAAAATGAATCTCGAAATTAATACAAAAAGGACAGGCTTCTCAAAGACGAAAATAGGCGCGAGTTTATTCACAAGTACCATGATTGTTGAAGAATAAAGAAAAGCCACTGTGTCAGCATTCCTTAACTTTGTTGCATGGTTTTATGTTTCCGTTGCATTAGAACTGTCCGAGGTAAATATTTTGCATTTAGACATAACGTCAATAAGTGAGATTATGTTGTACACATCTTGTTTACATATGCTCTAACATAGAGCGCCTCTCCTTCCTTCACAGGAGAACATACTATGACTTCTCATCATCTGTGCAAACCCAATGTACTAATGATAGAAGAGAACAGCATATAAACAGACCACGCACAATTGATGTTACAATCAAAGAATCTGATTGATTGATAATATATGATGAAATAATCAACCCATTAACTGGCTCCCTCCAAAGAGTACCTTGTAGTATCTTGGTCTAAACATGGATACTAAACAACTGGAACCAACACATCAATTGTAAAATACAGCAAGCAAAAAATAAGATACACCAACTAAAACCCATTATTAATGGATCTTCACATTTCCCAATCCCAACCGCCATAACCATCTGCAAAACTATCATAAGACCACTCCTCCTTTACGCGTGTCCAGTTTGAATCTCCGCTGCAAAAGCATACCTAAACAAGCTCCAAATACTCCAAAACAATTTTCTTAGAACTATCACAAATGCTCCTTGGTTTGTCACAAATTCACAGCTCCTCAAAGAATTCCAAATTGACTCCATACAACTCCATGTGACTTATCTCTCAACCCAGTTCTATCACTCCATACCTCAAATTCCACACCTAGACAACTTCAGAATCCGGAAAACTCCTCATAGAACTAGAATAAAAAATAGATATCTAAACCAGGCATTCCTAGTCAAATTTTCCGAAATAGATTGTCTTTTATAGGTGTCTGGAGAAGATTTTCTCATCCAAATTAGTTTGTAGTTTAATTTTAGGTAAATTAGAATATAAGCCGTCAATACATATGTAATGTGTATTATGTACTGAACTATGTATGATCTGTAAAAAAAAATTAATAAAAAACGGTCTGATTAGAGAATGTCGTTATTGACCATTGATAATTTGACAGCATGTCATCACTCGAGGAATAAAAATTGGTCTTTGTTCATTCAGCACATTTGCTAATAGCATTTCAAGTCTTCATTTCTTAGGTTGAATTGCTCTTGACATGATTTAGTTTGGTAGAAAAGTAGTTTCGGGAATAATTTTAATGTATTCTTCGAATTGCAAGTAATTTGGAACATTAGGTACAACAAAAATGGACGAAATAGTTTGAGTTTCTTCACTTTTCAAGGATGCTTCAAATGATTCTATATAGAAACACTGTATTAGTAGAATGATTCACTGACTGATCTTTTTCGAGGAGTGTTCATGTTTTCATTTGCATTGGGTAGGCGATTTACTACTGACGTTTGCTATGTTCCTAAATTTTAGTTTAGCCTCTTCTGCTCAAACGTACCTTTGGAGATATTGACCTACTGAAACATTACCACTACCAATTACTTCTTGACCATCAATGCGCGCTTGAAATTGATTGGGTGAGATGTTCTTATTGGTGCACTACTGGGTTTCTGGATCTATTTTGTGTTCTTCTGTGTTGACTTGTAAAGAAAGCCGAAATTGAAAAGTGCAATGTTGCGAGAAACAAAAACACTATTCGGTCACCTGAGAGAAGCTATGGCCGAGGTCAGAGCATGACGAGCTTAGGGAATTACTAATTTAAAATTGTTTATCAACATAATTATTGTCTTAAATTTAAACGAAATGACAATAAACTCATACATTTCTAGATTTACACAATCACAGGCATCGAATGAGCCAACACTTTACACATAGGAGACCGCGCCGGGGCGAGTCTCATGTTCCGACGAGGATGTACTAATAAATGATGGAGTGAATTGCATTCGTCAATAAGGAGCCTTCATTTACTGTAAGTTCCCCCCAATAAATTAGGCATACTGCAAACTGACATACTGCTTACGTGACATGCGAGAGTGTATGATGTGTTACGAAGAATGTGATTATAATTAATGCAACTATGTTTCTTGTCTTATCTTGGCATGAAAGTTGGTAAAAAGTTTATTCAGTCATGGTAAGAGCAATTGAGGGGTTTGATGCAAAAACTAAGTAAGTCCATTTTCGGTGAGAAATTAGTTCAAGTATGCATAATATGAATTAGGTCTGTGTGCATCTTGTGGTGTAAGAGCCGGAGTTGTATGAACTTACCTGAATGAACTACGCTTAGTTGCACACAGAGACTGTTTTTTTTTTTCTTTTTTTTTTCGTTATTTAAGGTCGCATCAACATCTAAGGTCATTAGCGACCACTATTACTGTAGATTCAACTGTAGGGGAAACTGTAGGAAGAACACTTATGGATAACACAGACACACACAAACATCCATGCCCGAGGCGGGATTCGAACCCGCGACCCTTCGGCCCGAGATCACTACGACACTACTGCCTTAGCGATCTCGGCCACCGGGCCGGCAGTCAGAGACTGTTGTTGTTTGGAAAAATCCTGAACACTTCTCACACAAACCATGCTCAAAAGCGATGGAGCCCACTTCAAGCTTTATTCAAATGGAATATAAAAACAAGAAAAAATAATTAATTTAAAATGTCTTATACAAAATATTTCAGTAGAGTTGTCACCACAGATATATATATATATATATATATATATATATATATATATATATATATATAGTCACACCTCCTTACTTTTTCAAAAGGAGCGAATCCTCCTCCCTGTCGGTAGGGCGTGGATGGTGAACAAACTAACAGTCACCAACCACTGGATTAGATTCTTCGTCAAATCTAAGCCTGTCCGACCTCTCAGATAGAATTACCTCGATTTTGGGAGGAGGTAGGTGACCTTGAGTAATAATCCCTAATTACTCTTTGTCGTGACTCAATTGAATGATAAGTCATAACATTCACATGAAGAAAGTTCACAGCTGACTTCCTTCCTGAGGGATAGGGTCCTGACATATGCACTGGGATTTCAATAAGAACATCATAGTCGTATGTTTTAAAACAATAACCGGATAAATATATTCTATTTAAAAGAATTATTACACTGTACACTCGAATTTGTCTGAAGTACCTTTGCTATAATCAGATTTGAAACAAAACTGGTGAACAAAATGTCACGAAAACCTTTGCTGAATTATAATTTAAAACTCTTAGACTGTTTTCGTTGAATACTAGCACAAATTAGCACAAATTCACAGAAAAAGAAAAAAAAGTCCAGTGATAACCTCTTTACATACGAATACCATTACACAATTTTGCTGGAAAAAAACATAAAAGAGTACATACACATAATATTACACTATACAAAGAAAACCTATTCCACTCTGAAATATTCCAACGTTTTACACGAAACAAAACAGTTTGGTTTGTTCAAAACAAAATAATTTGTAACTTCTTGTTACACGATATTTAGTTTAGCTGATGATCAACTGAAATTAGATTTGTTTGATTCACTGAGATCTCTCAGTATACAAAAAAAATTCAAATTTATAATCAAGTACTTTTGTTATTACCATTTGGTAACTCGTTACTCAAGTGCATATCTTATTTCCAGAACAAGAATTTCCCTCCGTTATTTCACATGCAACATTATATGAACAATCACTTAACATGAAACACTGTTACAAATCAAACACAGAAAAATTATATCTTAAATTTACAATAGTCCTTTTCATGTATCTGAATTCAGTAACGAATCTATAACTCTAGCTGACATTCGAACACAGAATTTAAATTTTCTTTACGGAAATTGTATATGATTACAGGCACTAACCTCATGAACTAGCATAGTCAGTAAAAAGTTCTGCAATCTGGCTAGCACCTCAATTTATAATCTGGATTGAATCAGATAAACTCACAGGAACTCGTGCGGCGTGCGACGGCTGGACGTTTTCTCGAGGTCGTCCGAAGTTTGAAGCGGTTGCGAAGAATTTCCTATGTGCCCTCCAATTACGTCCAATATAAAATCGGGGTGTTTGCGACTGCTTTTCCACTCCCCTTTCCTTTCTTCAGTAGACGTTGCTATGTACGCCGAATGAAGCGTGGTCAACTCGGGTTTCAATAAATCCAAGCGATAGTTTTAAAAGCTGAAATAAAATATATTCATAGTACTATTTCCTTACTATAAATTACTCATTCGAGTTTATACGCATTTCCGACTGCTGGTTCCTGACGCAGTATAAATCTTATTATTCATTTATTAATTGTTATCGATTCAATTATACTCATACCTTATGCATAATATATTCGTCTATTCTTTAAGCAAGTTATTATAATAATCAAATAGATTACCTTATTCTAAAAGCTTCAGTAGTCGGTATTTCCCAGAGTGGCGTGATCCGTTGCTTCACCATTTCTCTGCGGGTACCGTTTCAGTCACTCTTCATTCACGAAAGAAAATGTCCGAATCTCCTTTGAGTAGGTTAAAATTCAGTAAATCTTGCCTACTAAATTCCCATTGGTCCTTCGGCCGTTCCTATGACTGAATATTTCGTCATCTGCGCTTGCGAATTTGTTACGAGCGCTATTCGTAGCTGTCTCGTGAACTACTTGAGAATCGGCGTGTTGGAAAGAATTTTCTTCCATCATCGGGCGTAATCTGTCGGATTACCTGATAACTTCCTGGTCTAATAGATACCGATAGATGTATTAAACGAAAATAAATTTATATTTTCGTGATGTAAACGTCTGAGTGGTTACAAAATATATATATATATATATATATATATATATATATATATATATATATATATATATATATAGTGACTGTACTTACCTCATTTCCCTACATGAATCATTACTGAATTGCACTGTATTAACATAAATTAACATCTTTTCTTATCAATGTTATTGGAACATATTGAACCATCTGGGAGCTCCCACATTCAAATACATAATGACATATTAATATTCTAACACCCATTAATTCTACATTCAGTGTTGTTTTATTAGCTAACTTTACACGGTCATAATCTATTCTTCCTGCTTTGTATCTTCATAAATGTTCATCATTATATTCTATTCCTCATAGTACCCTCTAATCCGTATTACTGTAATAGTTCTACCCGATTTCCACAAATGTTGCAAATTCCGCTACTTATCTGACGATTCTCGTGTTGATATCGTAGGCTTCCGCGGCCACAGTCATGATCTGGGCTGTCCGGGTGACGCCGCGTCGAAGGCTGGGGTGCCGACGTTTCGACCGACATATCACGGTCCTCTTCAGGGCTGTACTGCCTGCAGTACACAGAAACGTCGGCACCCCAGCCTTCGACGCGGCGTCACCCGGACAGCCCAGATCGATTCCCGTGTTCTTGACGCAGAAATACAGCCGTCTCCGCCCGTGTTCTTGACGCCGCGAAGCTGATGAAACACTCGCTCTGCTGCCGACGTGCTGTCCACGTGTCGGCCGTGCCGAATCCAGTGCTCCGCTACTTAACCACACACTTCTGAGATCGGTGCATGAATGCGGTATTCTTATGGTGGAGCATTGTCTCAGACTTGTTCATTTCACCACACATAGATGGCTGATGGCCCACGTGTATCCGTCCACCACATATTTTCACTTCACTAAAGTATTTATCGTTTATAAACGTTCGGATCACAATGCATTTAATGTAGTACTTTTGTCCACTGCTATTAGTAATCGTCTAGTCACTCGTTAATAATTCCACACGAATTTACTTCTCGATGCTTCACGATTGCACTCCCTTGTATTACGCACACCGCACAGCCCGTGCACGCCATGTGCCAACCCTCTTCACACCGCTTCCGACCCGCGTCTCCTCTTTCGTTCGTGACTCGTTCACCGACCCGTTCACCGACTCGTTCTCCTGCACTATCGATTGCGGTCTTTTCTGCGCGCCCGATTTGAATTGGCGATCTCGGTTTTTATGACTGACGGCTAAATGACCGTTAGGTCATAAAATATATATATATATATATATATATATATATATATATATATATGTGTGTGTGTGTGTGTATGTGTGTGTGTGTGGTGTGTGTGTGTGTGTGTGTGTGTGTGTGTGTGTGTGTGTGTGATGGATCAGATTTATTGCATTTTATTTTTAATGAAACAAAATTTAACAAAGGAAATGGAACATTTTTTAGTCATTGATGCAAGTTGAAATACTAAAGTTACTGCTAATAGAAATAAGAATTATCATACACTATTACGGCCATTAACTGCTTTGGCTTTCTTAACACTGTGTGGGAGCCCATCCACACTGTGAGACAACCCATTTAGGTTGTCTTCCATATAAACAAAATAGTCTAACTTAATAAATTATTTACAAACCTGAATTACATCGGTTTTTACAGATACAACTTTCTCCCCTTACAATAACAGTTCACTCTGGGCCTTGCCCCCTCTACCGTTAAATATAATGCCAATATTTCCCCTCATCTCAAATTTTATCACCTTCCCTTACCATTGCCTCAACGTAACTGTAAATAAAGTTCGCTCGGAAGCGGTCTTACTATTTGAAGGAGCGTGTCACCGCCGTCCCACGCTGCCACCCCCGCCGCCGGTGGTGGTGAAGGAACCGGGATGACCCCGAGACATCACCGCTAACCCAAATCTGTCTTTCTTGCACTCTTTTTCATTTATTTTGTAGTAGTTCTTTCTTTACTCCACACCTAGCATATCACTTCAGTACTGTCCTACTATTGCTTTCACTCCTTCCGATTCCGTTTTACCATCGATGGACTCGGATTTTCTTCCTGCTGTCTTCTCACTCGCCTTTACCACCGCCGAACGTGGCGTCCTTTCTTGCACTCTATGCCCGACTGACCGCCCGCCACTGAAGTTTCGTTCCCTATTCTAGGTGACCCGTACGGATCGACTCGCCGTTCGCTACGGCCCGACCATGGCGACCACGCAATTCAAACGTATCTGGCAGCGGAAACTCAATGCGTTTGAATCAATTTCAGCAGAAACGTTACCATATATATATATATATATATATATATATATATATATATATATATATATATATATATATATATATATATTGCAGTGATGTCTCATCGGATCCGTGCCCCGCGTTAAGGAGCGTGAGTGTGGCGACCTCCCTCGTCCCTCGGCGATGGAGCGGCGTGGCGAAAGCGATGCCTCAGGGATCGCTTTCGTACCTTTCCCTCTGTCTAGCCACAATCACAGAGACCGCTCTCATAAACCGTGCCACATATGTGTGCCACTATTTCGCGCGTGTAATTATTGAAGCTGGTGGCGGCGAACGTCTCACTCAACTCAACGATTATCACTTGGCGGCATTTAGGCAGCCGTAGGGCGAAACTCCGAGGAGCCAAATCAGAAGCTCGGCACACAATTACGGAAGACCGCACGACGAAAAAGTTTCAGAAGAAGCTGACCGCTCGACGACAAGTTTCAGAAGAAGAAGGATAACTTCGAATCCCGAGTATTTATAGATTACTGTAACTCAGATGACGCGGTGGCTCCCCGCCAATCACGTACCCGTTTGGATATCTCGTGACTTGTCTCATACCGTCAGGTGGCGCTTCCTGAAGCCGTCTTTCCGAAATGCCCCGTGACGTGGGCTCCCACGGCACTAGTCTTCGGCCGCATACCTAACTCCTGATATCACGGCGCTCCACCCTGTCTCGGCAGGAACAATAGCTACCTGCATACCTCGCCGGATTATATCCGACCGTTGATCCTGCTGACTTCTTCTTTAATCTCCCTACTCTGTTTCTCTATCTGATCATTTAACACCTGGTTAATTTCACCAAACATAATTTTATTTTCCTCTTTGGCCGTCCGCGCGAATCCTTCCATCACCTCTCGCATCAAATTAAATAAATCGGCCCTCTCTCCTAATCTATCTCCCGTAACTTCCTCCGTCTGATTTCTTTTCTTAGCCACCGCCCCCGTCGACAGAGTTTCTTTGCCCTCGGCTGTATCTAGGCTGACATTGTCAGAGTCGTCCCATGTCACCCCTTCTACCATAGCGACCAGATTGTCCAATGTCGGGTTTTCGCTCACACCATCGCCAATCTCTGACTCATCCCCCCAAAGCTCGTGCCGGAGTGTTTTTCCGCCATGATGACGTTTAAACCGCGCACAAAATTTACAAACCACTGACAAATAAATGCTTATTCTAATACATCATATTGTAACTCACTTCGGTTTTCCATTCGTAGAAGCGTGGGATGCAGTGCTCAGAGTGCTAGAAATAACAAGTGCCTAAATAAGCACTTCCCCATGAGTACTCCTAGAACACCCTTCAAGTCCCCTGTTCGGGCGCCAGCTCCTTGTGATGTAACGGGGTGCGCGCGCGGCGACGTTGGCTTCCGCCGACCGGCGGGTCGTACTTCAAGGTTTGCAAGATACTTTTTATTGATACCTCCTGTAACGGAAGTCGGGGACCGGGAGGCGGAGTTCTTGACCTGTTTGCTCCCACGCTTCCCGAAATGAAAACCAAGTGCAATTTTTAAAAGAAAAACCAAAACAGCCCTTAATGGACATTAACATCTACAAGAAGTATGGTCACGTTTGCTTCCGTGAACCATTTACCGCGAGAGGCCTCTCCGTCAAAATAAGATACAAAGATTACAAATCATACAAAAAACAACAAAACTTAATTCTATTTACAACTGTACAATTATAGTTCTACAGCCGCAGCTCCTCCTGCCCTCTCTCCTGCTGCCCGCGACCTCAGGGCGACGATCCGTTCAACAAAGTCATCACACAACAATGCCCCAAAAAACAACCCATAACCTAGACGCGGTATCTCGGTACAGTACTTATCGTGCGTCATGGGCCCGCCACCGTGCCACCTGCCACGGTCCGGAGGTCACCAGTGTCTCTAAAAAAGGCCGTGTCCCCGGCGCTGATAAGCGCCGCTGCCACAGTCCGCCGCTCCAACGCGCGGCCTGGCTCCACTCCACTCCACACTTAACGCCGACTCCTAACTATTTCCCGACACTCGCCGACTTGCTTCCGAGCACCTCTCCACTCAACACTTTCACCAAAATTATCGTACGCAACGGCGCGGCTCACTGCCTTCACTCCACTCCGACTTTGCCTACCGTTCACCTCCAACTCTCTAGCGACACACCTCAGGTCGACCCCAACCCTACTTCACTCCCCTCCTTTCTTACCCCACTTTCACTTTCCCCCTTTCACTGCCCCTCCGCTACGGCCGATACTGAAGCCTGGGGGGTCGGGAACCACGAACGGCACCCTCGCAGGCGCGCGGCCTCCCATACCATGCAACCCACAGTGGCGACAGCCCACACCTGGGCTCGGCGTCACAATACATACATATATACACAGGGTGAGTCATGTAACTTTAGCACCTCCTGTTTTTTTGAACGGTTGAAGTTATTGCAATGCAGTTTTCAGGAAAGTGCTTGAGGGAATGGGGCTAATTGGCACGTGTAATCATTTATGTCACTTCATTATATCACTTGTATTTTACGACATATTTGAGGTAACTTTGTTTTCTCAAATGGAATTATACATATTTTTCAGTGTGTCATGACGACCGTAAAAAGAGGAATTCAATAATATACATATTTTCGTACGTTCATTCAAAATACATGTTAAATATGAGTCGCAAAAAATCAAAATTTCTCCAAAATTTCTTATCTAACATATGACAATATGTATATCATTGAATTAGTATTTTTACACTCGTCACGATACACTGAAAAATGTATAGTTCCATTTGAAAAAAAACAAAGTTCAAAAATCTCGTAAAATACAAGTGATGAAATATAAATGAATACACGTGTCAATTAGCACCATTTCCTCTTGCACTTTCGTGAAAACTGCATTGTAATAACTTCAACCGTTCAAAACTTACACCCATTTGTTTTGGGCCCTTTGTTAGTACCGTTTGTTTGTACTGCTCGGGCATTCACCTTGTGTTGATCAGAGTAACCACGGGAAACTACCGAACAGAGCAGCATGCCGCTTGAATCTTCCTCCAGACAGTGCTGCGGCTGAATTCGACCTAGCTGGGTAGAAAATCCAAAGTTGTCAAGTTAATAGTCAAAATTGCTTTTCTTTCATTTAATTTTGTAGAACGGAAGAGGGAACTCTAAGCTATAAACGATATTGTAACAGTCACTGTCCGTAAGGAATGTAGTCGAATGAATGTTTTCGTTGAAACAACATTACGCCTTTTTATATAATAGCGGAACCCCACAAATTGTTTTGCTCTTCATCTCCGTCTCCCTTTCTCTCTCCGTCTCCTCTTTTATCTCTTTCCTCCCTCTTTCATCTCCTTCTCTTACCCTTTCTCTCTCCGTCTCTCTCACCGTCTCTCTCTCTCTCCATCTCTCCCTCTCCGTCTCTCTCCCTGTGTCAGTCTGTCTCTGTGTCTCTCTGTCTGTCTCTACCTCTCTCTGTCCCTCTCATTCACATTCAATTGCAGATTCTGGACGTCTCTCTAGCAGATGTGGTAATATTGAGATGCGCCGGACCAACTTAAAATATAGTAGTTTGTAATGCCCTATAACGCTTCGTAGTAGTTATTTATGGAGATCGGTCACAAAGTGTCGGAGTTACCGCTCTTTCTTTATATATATATATATATATATATACATATATATATATATATATATATATATATATATATATATATATATATTGCAACACTCCCACTTACTACCTTCCAGCCGGTGGCGATAAAGCATGAAACAATGAATGCTCGTGAAGCGAGCTTTGAATTCTCAGGAAGCAGGATCTTTCGGGTATGAGAAAGGTCTGAACCCTTGACACAATGAATTAGGTAAAATTCTGGTAAAATGAGCATATATTCAGTGAGTAACCAAATTACACAGTGGCACAAATATACAATAAAGTATGCACTTTGCGTAGATGGTCACAGCAAAGAAAACAGAAACAACAAAAAGAAAAGAACACAACCACAAAAAGATGTATAGGCGTCACCTCGACTGCCTTAATACTTCAATAAGTACTATTTACAATTCTGGTGCTTCTACCTCTTTCTGAATTATTTCGTGTACCTCATTTAGCTTTTGTTATTCTAAAGTTTTCTCCGTGCACGGCCCTTTAAGTGATTCTCTACAATTATTCTATCATAGACTGTTCACAGGTGTCAGCCTTAAGCTGCACATTTATTACAATGCTGTGAACTCAAACACCAGAATAAACGTGACACACACGTTACTTAAATCGTACCCTTTACAAATTATAGCAACTAATTATCCCTGATATAATACAATAAAAGCGTGACTTTCAAACAAGATCACTTTTACACTACATGAAATATCATATTCACTCTAGAAAAGTTGTACAAAGTATGGCATTCAAACGAATTTACTAGTGCGTACAGCGAATGAAATCTAAACTGCCGCTCATACGTTCGGAATATTTCTCCCAGTAATTATTTGGAACTTTCACCTATTTTAGGACGCTTCGCCTGGTATTTAAAGCTACACGATTTCCCAACAAACTGCCGCATAGAAGTTGCTAGTTCTTTACCTCGACATCTCCTTCCCGCTTGCCATCAGTTAACCTTGGGGTTTTCGGTCGCTCGCAGTCCTCGCCGCGCAACTTGACTGGTTCGATGTTCCACGGTTACACCACTTCCTTCGATCTCAGGATTCCGCTACTCGTCCAAATTCCAGACCTTTCTCTCGATCTCTCCGGATTCCACCATCCACGTAATTGGTCCAAGTCCTTCTCGCCTACGCTTGAGTCTTCACTGCAGTCGTCCTTCTGCGTGCGCGTACCCGTCGTTCGCGCTTCCAGCTTCGAATAACTAACGTTATTGAATTGAATGCTTCTAGCACTCGGCCGACATACCACACTTTGAGCGTGCGTGGTCGTGGCGTACAAAATTAAATGCTGGATTTCGTTTAGAGTCCTTCTGCGCGAATTTATTTCAATTATGAAACTATTTCAGATTTAAAGCAATCACATCGCTTGCTTTCTTGCGTAATGTTAGTGCTAACACTGTTCATGCACTTCACTTCTGAATTCTATCACTTATTACCGCGTTTCTCAAATCAGCTTTAACTAAGCAAGTAAAAATATACTCCTGCACTAACCAATTACTATCGCCGAAGAATTAGGTTGAATCGTCGCCGCTGTCGAAATTGTAAGAGTCGTCGCCGCTGTCGAAATTGAAAGAGAACTCTCCCGAAGCGCGTCGCGGTATTTATGTGACTTCGCCTGGGGCAATTTCTGGAGGGGTGAATTTTCTCCTCCTTCGCGCCCTCTCAAGAAAAACATGATCCGTAACTTCGGACATCGGAGTGCGAAAACCTGCGGGTAGATGTCGCTTTCTCGGACCATCGCTCCGCCGCGTACTTTAATTCTCTGTGTTCTGGTCTTTTCTCGTGGCTTATGGTGGCGTTACGGGTTTGTATAATCCCGTGACGTCACAATATATATACACATATATATTGTGACGTAACCAAATATCAGATTCGAAATAAACACATTTATTTTGTAATAACTTCTCCGCAGTGTGTGTGTTGCAACCGAGTTCGCCTACCGTAGGCAGTAAAAGGGTCAATTAGTTCCGCGCAGCTACAAACGCGACTTATTGGCGTCACCTCGGACGAGTGAGGGGGTGGAACAATGTTTGTGACACGCACCTTGGTATCTCCCCAGGGGACCGTCGACCACGCTGCTCGGAGGAATTTCAGAAGACCGCCCAAGTTTCTTTATAGGAAGTGTGCGAGAAAGAGCGCTTTCGGCTGTCTCTGGAAAATTCCATCAAAATTACTTGAGAAACGCGTAATCTGATTGGTGTAAAACCATGTACGGCGTAGTAACTTTCGCCCAGTAACGTCACGCCTTCTAAAAATTCTGCAGAAAGTTCTAGGACATTGGTAGAAATTGGGGGAGAGGGCAGAAGCGCGGAGGCGCTAGAGTTGTGCAGGTCAGAAGCGCGGAGGCGCTAGAGGTGTGTGGGCGCCGAGAAGCGCGGAGGCGCTAGAGGTGTGTGGGCGCCGAGAAGCGCGGAGGCGCTAGAGGTGTGTGGGCGCCGAGAAGCACGGAGGCGCTAGAGTTCTACAGGTCAGAAGCGCGGAGGCGCTAGAGTCGTCTAGGGAGAAGCATTGAAGTCGCCGGACGGAAGGGCCGCACAGAGCCGTGTGAGGCAGAAGTGTGTGGGCGCTAGGGTAGCGCGAATTAGCGCGATAAAAGCCCTAAAAGTGTTATTAACACACCGGGTGTTAGGTAGATAAAAGGAACTTTATTCAGTTTTGTTATTCTTTTTTATCTCTGCTCGTTTACGCCCGCGCCAATTGTCGCAAGTTACGCGACTACGATAATTAGTGAAGTCCGTGATAATTCTCCCGACGAGTATCGTGTTTTATTCTGACGCTCGGACTTATAAACTGTCGTCACCGCTAACGTCGTCACCGCTGCCGCAGACGTGGTTTTGCTCTCCTGAATGGGAAGCGGCTACGAGAAGAAACCCTTCTCCGTCACCCAAGGGACGAGAGCCCCGAAGAAAAGGAGCCCACATGTTTTGCTTGTTTGGAGGCCGCTCACCCCAGCGAGTTTCTCTGCCGCACATTGTGATTTTAGTTATTTGTCGAGCTCCGACAAACAAAACGAACATTTATCACGCCCTTCAGGCTTACCTGGACTATATTCAATATTCAGAAGATGCTGGCCGCGCATTGGCCCTTTTCTTGTAATTTTGTAAGCGCATCTCTGTTTAATTTTTCCTTTATTTGTTCCAAGCAATAATCATAAGATTTAATTGTATTAGTTTTAAGGCTGCATGATAAAAAGCCAGGGTTTGAAACTGAGCTCAGATAATTATAATAAATTATTTCTACTAATTTTTATATTTTTTAATTTCTCATTAAATTTATTTTTTCTTTAATTTTTTTAACTGACCTCTATTACGTAGCCACGTCCGGGTATGGGAAAGTATTTTGGGTATGAGAAAGGTCTGAACCCTTGGCAGATATGACAATGAATCAGATAAAATACGAATAAAATCAGCATATATTCAATACAAATTACAATTGCACAATTATATAACAGGATTATGCACTTTAAATAGTTGGTCACTGAAAAAAAAACAGAAAACAAGGCAAAACAAAAATTTGACGTCACCTCAACTTTTATCTACTACATCATTTTACTCTTTCTACTCTCTAGATTTTCCGTGCACGGCTTTTAAAATGAATTTTTCACTTGTTCTAAGGTATCCCGTTCACAGGTGCTAGCCTTGGGCTTCGCACTCACTATAACACTGTGAACTTTAAAGAGAAAAAACAATAAAACGTAACATACACGTTACATAAATCTGACCCCTTTACATATCACAGAAAGCAATTACTTTTAACACAATACAATAAACTATGACTTTTCCAGATAACATCAACTGTAAAACATGTGAAAACCATGAATTATTTAAGTAAAATTGTACAAGGTATGGCCTCTTTGAATGAATTCAACAACACGCGCAGTAAATGAACTTGAAACTGCCACTCACATCGTTCGGAATACTTCTCCCACCTATTCTGGACTTTTCACCCACTCTTAACACGAATTGTCGTGTATTCCTGCCATTCTCTTTCCCCAACTGATCGCCGCATAAATGTTGGCAGTTCTTTTACCACAAAAGCTTCGCATCGCTCGCCTGTAGGTAACCTTGGAGATTTTCTGCCTCTAGCAGTTTCAACCCGTCTTTGCTCGCTGTCCCACGATGTTACCAGTTTCCTCCCCTCGAGCTCTGGACTCCGCCACGCCTCCAATTTCCACACCCTTCTCCCGTTCTCCGGACTCGTAGGATTCTCGTTCCAGTCCAAATCTTTCTCACCTACGCTTCTCTCTTCCTGTGGTCGTCCTTCCTCTTCTTCCGCGCCTCGTACAACTTTGTTCGCGCTTCCAGCCTCGAATAATTAATGTTGCTGAAGTTATGCTTTAAATGCTCGGCCTACCTACCACACTTTGTGCGTGTGTGGTCTCAGCGTGCAATATGAGATGCTGGATTTAGTTAATGTCCTTCTGCGCGAATTTTACAAATTTGAAATTACTTCGAAGTCAAACAGTCACTTCACTTGCTCTCTCAAATATTGTGAATGTTAATACGAAGAATGTTCGTGCACTCCACTTCCTAATTACATCACTTTCGAAGATACGCTTCTCAAGCTAACTTTTAACTACCAAGTTAAAATAAACTCCTATGCTATCAAGTTACAATCGCCTTCAGAACTCAGTCTAGTCGCCGTCGCTGCTGCAATCATAGAGGGCTCCTCCGAGGCGCTCCGCGATACTTACGGTACTCGCGCCTGGGGAAATTTTTGGAGGGGTGAATATTCTCCTCTTTTCGTGACCTCCCGGAAAAACATTATTCGCTAGTTCGGGCGTCAGAGTTCGAAAAGCTGTCGGTAGATGGCGCGTTTACAAGCCATCGCTCCGCCGCGTACTCTACTCCTCTCTGTTCGCGGGCTTCTTCTCGTAGCTGATGGTGGCGTTATGGGGTTGTCTAATCCCATGACGTCAGAATATATATATTCTCTCTCTCTCTCTCTCTCTCTCTCTCTATATATATATATATATATATATATATATATATATATATATATATATATATATATATATATATTGTAACGATACCGAATATTATACCCAGGCTAATCGAAAACAAGTGTTGCGTAATCACGCACTGGCGCTTTTGCGTCTTTTCTGAGCCGTCGGGCGGCTGATTCGTTACGCACAACTGCTGTCGCGACACCTCGGCGCCGAGCAAACGGGGGGACTGTGTTTGTTTTCGCCAACGCCGACGCGGGTCTATCCCTGGGGATCTAGCTGGGAAGGGGGGCTGCGCAGTTTGGAAACTCTGGGAGGGACCACCTGCGTTTATTTACAAAAAGTGTGCGAGTGAGAGCGCCTCATGGAAAATTCCGCTCGACACACCGACGAAACGCAAGATATTATTGGACCAAATTTAAGTAAGACGTAGGAACCTTTTGCCAATAGCACATTTTGTAAAAATTTTGGAAACTTCTAGAACATTTGGGAAACTGGGGGGGGGAGAAAAGACTTGCGAGCGCTGGCATGCGCCGAGCAGCCAGATCAGAAAGGTGGGAGAGATCCTAGTAGGCGGAGCAGAAGGGTAGGAGAGGTGAGCGCTGAGGTCGAATATATTCTCTTTTGATCTCTGCCGATCACGCCCGCGTCGCCCGTCACAATTCACGCGACGAGTATAATCGCGTTGCTGGACACCTGAATCTTGAGCTGTCGTCGCATTGGTCGTCGCTTTTGGTCGTCGCTTTTGGTCGTCGCTTTTGGTCGTCGCTTTCGTCGTCTTCATCACTGCACCACCGCCTTCGCCGCTGCCGCCGTCGCCGTGGTCACGCTACGCCACCGCAACCACCGCCGCCGACGCAGGACTCAAAGGGCCTTCCCCGACACCCACGGGACACGCCGCCTGGTGTGAGGTTCGGCGACCTGTAGAGGTTGCCCACCCTAGCGGACCTGCCTGCGAACGGTGACTGTGTTTTGATTGTCGAGCTGCGGCAAGATCTTCAGTGCGCCCTTCAGGCGCGACGCTTGTTTAAAGAAACTCTTATCAAGGAAGTGCTCGCCGCGCATTGGCGACTTCCTTACATTATTAAGTTCCCTGTAATGCAGTAGTTTTATAGCATTAAAAAATAGAAGTAATTATTCAGACCTTGATTTTTTGTATGCTTAAAATTTAAGTTTTTTTCATTAAAGTCCATTTGTGTTCTCAATAATTTTATTTTAAATTCATCATCATTTTTTTAAAAATATCCGTCCACCATCTATTCTTCTTTACTCTACATGCTTCCTGAGCTAGCCGGCCACACGAGCCCAGGTAAGCAAAGGTAGGTCTGGGAGACCGGGTTCGGTGCAATATTGGAGTTGGTCTGTAGGCGAAAATGAAGTTTGACCAGTTTATGTATTAGTAAGGTGTGTACCGTTTCTATTACTGCGGCTTTTATATATATATATATATATATATATATATATATATATATATATATATATATATATATATATATACACACACTAGCTGAAGTACCCGGCGTTGCTCGGGCATTTATTACAGTAAATTATTTTACAGGAAGAGGAATTCAATCTTTTCATGCCCTGCGGCGGGACCTACCTCTATCTCTTCCATTGCATCCCTTCTCCGCCATACTCCCTGCCATGCTCTGCCCGGCCACGCCACGATAGCTGTCTTCTCTTGACCCCCATTTGGAAATTTCCAGATTACCTCGCTCACTTTTCCACAAATAATGACATTTTTCGTATTTGAAGTTCCAGCTTCTAAACATTCACTTTATAACTAAAAGCAATAAACAAATCCAAACTACAAAATAAAATACTTGTACTCACATATAACATTTTTGTGGAGTTTTATACTATATTCCAACACTATCTAAACTGTCACGTTGTAAAACTTATCCTATTTTTATATTTTTTCTTCTATTGTATTCATAAAGAAGATTTTGAAATTGATCTGTCAACTCGTGACCTTGAAGGCACTTACTGTTTTAGCTGAGTTGCGGAAGTTCATGCACGGTTACGGTAGTAGGTAGATCCGGAGTAATAGTTATAGATGTCATAACGTAATTGATTCATAATCATAAAAATAAATGAAAATACTTGTATCTATTCTGAAACATAATTACCAGTTTTTATAATTCTAAAGATGACAAAAATATGTATGTTTAATGTCGTGTGATAGTAACATGTATAAAATTTATTTGTTGAGGTAAATAAATTCATCATACGACTGATACAGTAGAAAACTAATGATCCATCAACATTACATTATGTGTAAATAATAAATTGACAATGCACTGAGCCACATAACAAAACAATATTAGCATAATTATTTTATTTCAAGTGATAGAGATTATGGATCCTGAAATATGAATAATAGAAACCAAAGACTCCCAGATATTATTTGCTTAGACAAAAATATTTTTAGACCAATTAATTTTTGCTTATTGTTTAGAAATATATGAATGAACTCATTCATTGGGAGCAATTGATATGCAAAACAACTTTACCGATTAGCCTTAATATGTAAATGATCATTCCTAAATTACATACCACTGCACAGAAAGTCATCCCATATTGAAGAAAAACTTTCACTTGGTTTACAAAATCATAAATTACTTTCCATTTTTCCAATTTGTGCAGGCAAGTTGAATTATAGAAACTAAGCACTCCCAGATTTATTTATTTGCTCAAACAAACTTTTTGTTAGATAAATTACTTTTTTGCCTATTTTTTATAGAAAAGTATGGATGAATTCAATTATTGGGAGCAATTGATATGCAAAACTAAAGCACATATTAGTCTCAATAAATATATGATCATTCTATAATTATCATCCACTGCAGTAAACTTCTCCACATATAGAATAAAAAAGTACAACAGCAATTGATATGTAAACAACTCTACAAATTAGTCTTAATATGTAAATGGTCATTCCGAAAATACATACCACTGCACAAAACTCCTTCAAATGTTGAAGAGCTCCCAGATTTATATATTTGCTCAGACAAACTTTTTTAGATAAATTAAGTTTTGCTTATATTTTATGGAACAATATGGATGAAATCATTCATTGACAGCCATTGATATGCAAAACAAGAGCGCAAATTAGTCTTAATATGTAAAAGAAGTTATTGAAGAAAACCTTTTACTGGGTGGGCTGAAAACATACAAACATTTTCCATTTTACCAATATGAACATGAATACTGAAAAATAGAAACAAAGGACTCCCAGATTTGCTTAGACAAAATATTTTTAGATAAAGTATTTTTCCAATTATTTATTGAAAAATATATGAATTCATTCATTGATTCATTCATTAGGAGCCAGTGATATGCAAAACAACTGCACATATTAGTCTTAATATTGTAATGACTCTTGCTTAACTTTACTATTGCTTAATATTGTAATGACTATTGCTTACTTGGTTGGTAACAACCACTGCACTAAACGTCTTGCATGTAGAAGAAAAAAGTACAACTGCAATTAATATGACAAACAACTGTACAGATTAGTCTTAATATGTAAATGATCATTCCTAAATTACACACCACTGTTCAAACTGCCTTCGCATATTGAAGAAAAAAATGTAGTGAATGGACTGAAAACATATACACATTTTCCATTTTACTATTTTGAAACTAAGAACTGTGTGAATAGTCTAATTGAGAGCCCTAATGAACAGCTGCCCTACTACTTAGAGAATTATTCACATTTCTCCTCTTCTTGCAGTATTATTTTCAGTGGGGCGAATGAGTACTTCAGCAAGTCGATCTTCCCTCTGAGTAACCGATTCAAAATTTTAGTAGACTGCCCATCTCTTGGCATTTGTAATATGTTTTGACAATTGTGACAGTCGTTTAGTCAAACAATTCAGTTGTCACAATTTTCTGTAAAAGAAGACGTTTAGAATATGTGTATTGTACATTGTAGATTACTGTATATTCTGTACCGTATATTATTGTACTTTTTATACTCTCAACCTACCTCAATTATTAAACACTTTCAAACTCACAATGATTTCTTGCCACTTAGTATATAACACGGACAAAGAGCAATACATGAACATTGACATTAATTACCACTTCAGATACGGCGTTATTTCAAATATTCACACAGGGACATTACATAACCTTATTCAAACTCATGAATTTTGCAATAATTCTGGACATTGATGAAATCAGTAGTAGATCTCAGACGTCATCCTCTGGTGGCGCGCAGCTAAACTATTCACATTGATGCACTCTTGAATCTATGATGTAAGGCTAGGTGAAAAATGTCCAGAAAAGTAATTATTTTGAAAAGATATTACCGTTTATGTTTGTAAATCATAGCCTATAGTACTCCAGTTTCATTGGCATTGGTTCAGTAGATTTAGAGATTACCGCGCTGGAAGACAACGCACTTCTGTCTATATACACACTCTTCGGGATCACGCCCGTCAGGGGAAAGTCCGCCGGACGAGATCCAGCCGCAAACAGACAATTATCTGTTTGCTGCATGAGCCAGCGGAGGCCCCAGAACCTTGCCCCATCTCCCTGCCCCTTGTCCACCCCGACCTTTAGTCTTCCCCGACCTCTGATCATCCCCAGCCTTTACTCCTCCTCCCCCTCTGCTCCTTGGCTCATGACGTAGATGTATGAATCCCCATTTTGTATAAGTACTGTAAGAACGAGCTCTCAGCAGCTCGTACTATGTATTCTTTCTGAACGAGGTGTTTACGCCGTCATTAAACGCAGTTAAACTTCATCTTGTGCATTATGCGCGGCAACGTGAACCATCCTCAGCCTATTCTCGAGTCGTCGCTGAAGTTGAACAAACTTAACTCGGGGACTATCTTCCCAATCGGATTATATATCCGTTTTGTCAGTCTTTGTCAAACTCGTCAACACGAGAGCTAGTCACATTTGACCTTACGTCTGGGCACAAAACTTAGCGACAAGCTGCACTGCGTTTCAAATTCATCGAATTTATCGGAACTGAACGCAGTTTCTGACCGTTTTAGCAGCGTGCACACGTACGTAAAGTGAGGCTCAGCACACAGACAAGAATAAATGCAGAGCGAAGTTTCTCCTGTTAGAAACTGTATTAGTTGATAGAAATATTTTCAAGAAAACAATTTGAATATTGTAACCGCCCATATGTCGGTTCCATTGATTTTTGAGAAGCACCCGAGAACGTTAAGAAACGACAAGATGCAATTATAGTGTTACCGAATTGCAAGAGATCGCGCCAGTAGTAAATGGTATCCCTTGCGAAAATTTATTAAAGTTTCTGAACGCACTCGCCTAGAATGGAACGACAACCAATCAAAAATCACCCTTGAAAATATCAGCACTAGCGCAAAGCACGCTACGAAAAGCTCTCTCTTTTGCTGCCGACCGCCGATCTGGACGCACCGAAATTGTTCGTGTTGGACGGAGAGGAGAATTCGCCGACAATTCGACGATAAGAAGCTTGAAAAAGGTAATTCGTCTCATCATGTTAAAATAACGATACCATGTATGAGAGAATTGAGAATTTTAAATCATGAATATTCTGATAAATTCACGTGAACGCATTACGTAGAAATATACTATTTTTCTATCAACGAGGAAATAATATTCTTCAACGTTCAAGAACGTATACTGAAGTAGAAAGCATGTGCTATAAGAAATGTTTCTTTCAATTTCCAGTTGTTGTTTGTTTTTTTTTGTTTTTCGTCTTGGCTTACCACGTAAGAAATTCATTACGCGGAGATATTGCAGTCATATTGTATGAAATTCGAAGGACTGTGGTAGCGATTCACCAGAGCACGTGTTCGCCGAAGCAAGGGTTTGCCACGACCTTGAAAGGATCGGGGTCGCCGTCGCCGCTCCAAGCTGAGGAAATATTTCTTCGAGACGACGTGTCGTATCAGAAAACCTCACTAGAAATTCTCGAAAAAGAAATGTTTGAAGAAGCGAGAATTATTCTACAGAGATAGAATTCACCTCACTTACAGACGTAGATAGTCGAGTAATTGTATTAAAATCATTTAAACGTAATCTTTTACAATATTGCAGTCGTAAAAGGAAGCCAGATAGTTAATTCATGTAAAGAATTGTAAAAACCTATTTTTTCCATTTTCTATTAACGATAATATTTGTTCTTTTAGTGTGTGTTTTCAATTTATTGTTTAATCGTTTGCAAATTGTTCAAAACCAATAATTTGTAAAAGAGTTATTATTAATCGTACGTTCATTGCATAACGACATTTTTTCTTTGCTGGCTAAATTTTATAAAGTAATAATCTACGTGAAAGTGAAACAACGTCTTGTATATATTTTATCCACTATTCAAGTGACAATTTCTTTGAAGGTGTATGTAAAGGGTATTTTGGTATGTGATTCTTTTTCAGTATTTTGTGTTTCCAAGTATTATTGTCTTGTGTACAATTATTTTATTGTGTTTTTTTCTGAAGTGAAGGGTAATATAATTTTATGTAAAGTGTTTATGCGAGTGTTAAAACGCAACTGCAGTTGTTAGGTAATCACATAATTGCTAAAGGTAGAGAAAAATGTATTCAAATAATTTAATATTTAAGGATAAAATTGTATTCAAATATTTAACAGAATATATCTAGAACTCTGTTCATAGTTAAAAGATTAACTTGCCTATGTTTCTTTTATTACAAAAAGCAGGTTAAAAGACGAACCCACTCCTATAAGGTAGTAAGGACATATAAAACCATTCCTAATTTTTGGTGTGATATTGTCATAAGTCACAGGTCAAGTAATACTTTATAAGGTAATAGGTTACTTGAGTGACTCGTTGTAGGCTTTTTAGTGAATATAGTCAAAAGGTAGAGCGGTCACTATGCATAATGCGGTCGTAATGCATATAATTGCAAATTATTAATGCAAATATTAATTGTAAATTATGCATGATGAAAACAATTAAGAACATTTCTTCTGTAACTTAATTATTTTTGATATCGGAAGGTATGTATTTTCTATTATTGTACTTACTTTTTCCTTTTAGGCGAATTTAATTTTTTGTGCGAATAATATTTAAAATGTCAATATGGTTTGTTTAAACAATATGTACAAACTTGATTATAGTCATTCACCTGAAATATCTCTTTCAAAATACAAAAAATAATTGATAAGTGGATTAACTAGAGTTTTTTAGGCTACACAACACCGTTTTGCAAATTCTTGATCTTTTTATTGCATGTTTTTTGCACGTTTTGGTGTTTTTACTGCACGTTTTAGTGAGTTTTACTGCATGAAAATTCGGTCTTTAGTTAGAAGTAATGAATTAATCCCGGGCGACACACTCAATCAGAATATTGGAATATATCTAAAATAATTGTAATTGTTTTTTTCTCGCCTTTCTACTTAAGTAGTAACGAAAACGTATTGTAGACGACAATTGTTAAGAAATCGGCAATTTTTCGATCAGAAAATCTCTTATTGTCGGCCCCTGGTGACTAAAACATGGACAAATTTTGGTCCCACGTGTGGCAAATTACTTCCCCTAACACCGTGCATAGTCAGAACACATGTTTTTACTTTCTCATCCTTACTTCGTAAGAAAAGAAAATTTAATTATGTGCCCCCGAAATTTCGGCAGAAAAATCTCTTGTTGTCGGGCTCTAGTAGCGAAAAAGTGGATAGAACGTGTTCATATATATAGCAAATTACTTCCTCTAACACGTTGTGTAGTCAGAATACATGTTTTGTGAGTTCTTGATACCAAAAAATCGATTGACGTCTGACTGTTCGTCCGTCCGTGTGTGGTCAACGCGAGGTCACCGCTGTGGTCAACTAAACCGCACGGCCGATTTTCTCCGAAACTGATATTTCGTTATCCATATAAATGATCCCGAGTCTGTCGGAGTTGAATCGGATATTTTGATTTTTGAGGGTACTTTACATGAAGCCTCAAAAACATTACCAAAATTTTGTCAAAAATGGCTCAAGGTTTTTTACTAAATTTTCTCAAGTAGCGTAAAGAACGCTTAAGAAAACGGTGCAGGTCTCATTTTGGTTAAAATCTCTGATTTTTCGGAAATTGAAAAAGTTAAGATTTTTTCGGCGCCTTCTTGCAACTACAAAATTGACGATAGAAATTTACCCGTAACTTTTCGTTGCTCTTTAAAGACAGATCTTAAAATAATATCCTGTACAAGTTTTTGAAAATATTTGTAGTTTTCGCGAAATTTTGCATCAAATGTAGGCGATCTTTAAATTATTTAAACAATTATTTTCTCAAAAACGTTCCAATTGTTTCGTTTAAATTTTCTCTTCCTGTGTATCAAACGACTGGTCCTAGTCTCATTTCGATCGAACTCTGTATTTTCGAAAATTGCAAAATTTTAGCATTTAAAAATTACATATTCCTGCTCTTTAAAAAGGTCATCTACAATTTTTTTAAATCAAGCATTTTTTTCGTAATTTTTTGCTTGAGTTAATGCAATTTAGAAAAAAACATTTTGTAAAAAACCACTGCCAATTTATTCTTATTTTTTCGACGCTTAGAACAAGATACGCATCAAATAATTGCGTAGGTCTCGTTTTCGTTGAACACTCTGGATTTTGAAAATTGCAAATTTAGAAATAGAGTGTAAAAATATGGGCTGTTGTAGCATTACTACGAGTAGTTTCAGTCCTTGATATGAAAAAACCGATTGACAGCAAAACGTCTCTGTCCGTCTTTGCTCAACGACAGCGCCTAAACCATCAGACGAATTTCTCCAAAATTAATTGGATGATTGATTAGTGATTTTGGGCGCGTCAAATACTAAGACTATTAGTCTCGTAAGCGTAGTGCATGTGTTTTCCTCCGGAGGTGGGGGTTATCTTCCTCTGCTTGGATGGCGAGATCAGGCGCCGATCTACGCGTTGGCTAGTGGGGTTTCCCCAACCGGATGTCTCCCACCAGCGAGGGTACGCTCCAGTCCAAACAAGCTCTAAGCTCCCAATTGGTATTCCAACCTGTGTGGTGCATGCAAGTGCGTGTGTAAGGAAGGGGTGAGGATAGGACAAGGAAGAGGAAGAAAGATCCCACGCGGTCCGTGGTTCGGATCTTAAATAAATCATAAAATATGATTACTTCAAGTTAGACCGAATATTAGACTGTCTGTAGTAGTTCCATAGCCATTACAAACAATGCGAGAATATATGTACCATTGTAGCACCACTTTTTTTGTTCAAAATACAATTGACGTTCCAATTTAGTAGGTGCTCATACTTAAATGTCCTATTTTTTGGTGTGCTCATACCTCTTCCTAAAGTAGTCTGTGAGTTTTGTATGCTATTTATTGTGGTTGGGCTAATACTATTGACTCTGCTTATTATATTATGTTTTGGAGTTGATAATGGTGTCCAATATTGAGTTGGTGCCATTGATATTTGAATTTATGTTGTAGTTTGAAGGAGCGTTTTATTGTTTTCTTGATTTGTTGCTGGATTACGTGAGTTCTCATGGTTAGTAAAATTTAGAATAATTCTGTTGGATGGGTGGTTTGGAAAATTATGGGCAGTGACGCTGTGGTGGTGGTTGTTTTTGGATTGCCAAACTTTTCCGTTATTATTTCATAATGAGTATACTATCTGGACCGAAAGTCCGCTCTACGTGAGCTTTGAAAGTTTTTGCATAACGGTTTCTTTATGCGTAGTTTACGATCTTGAGCGCAGAATGAACATGCAATTTCATGATCACAACTATTATTTTTAAGTCCGAATTCTAGGCATCTCATGCATTGAACTCGCCCTTTACTTTCCTTTTTTCGATTTTTAAGCACAGATTATACATTTGTTTGATTTTTAACACGTCCTCTATACTTTGTTGGTTATCAAACTCGGTCGCTATTCCCGTGATAGAGACTAGCGCTTTTTTGAAGTCCGCAGTCAGGTAGAATTTTATTTTGTTAGTCAGGAAATGAAGTGGTCTGTTATGTGATTTTTATCTGGTTGTTGTATAGTAAAATGTTTAAAAATATTTCACATAAATGGGAGGAAATTTAACATTCTGGTCTTCTTGTGTTGTCGTTACGTCAATATAGTTGAATATGTTCGCTTGATCACTAGCATCGTCAAGTGAAGCGTATCTGTTACCGGCCCTCCAACTATACTGTCTGCTGTGTTTGCATTTATTTGCTGAGGTCACTGGATCTATTGTTATTGTGACCTCGTTTTCCACTATTAACGGCTTTATCGCTGTTTCTGTTAAGTGTATGGTGTCAGGTTCCTAATCAGTTGGTCGGGTCGCATGACCTAATTGGAGCCTTGGCCGGATAGTTCAGTTGTTGAGGTAACCATGCCATGCTGCTGCTGGTTTCCGGGCCTGGCGAGCTGTTCCTTCCTAGATATTTGGCAACGGCCTCTTATAAATATTTGTGTAGGTAAGCTGCATAAATTGGCTGTTCACGTAGACCCTCAATTCATTCTAATATTGTAGTGTATTCCCTGGGTTGTTGTCAGAAGTGTCAATGGAACTATCGGTTATTCAGAAGTGTCATGACTCCTAAAATGTGTGTCTTAGGGCACACCTGGCTGAGAAAAGTTCACCGTTAATTAAACCTGATACTGCGTCTGATGATTTACGACGCATTGTTCTATATACAATAATGTGTAGTTCGCTTCACTACTTCACTAACTCTCCCAGCAGCCCACTAGTTGTTTTCAATTTCTACGTGGAGGCATACAATTGTGAGTATAAGCATTTCAGTTAAAGTTTTCATTTATTTATGATCATTTTAATTATGTTGGAGGAACTATCATTTCATTCACTTAGACATTAGCAATAAACTGATTTAATTTTGAAAACAATGATATATTACCTTCATTGTAACAATGCATTCTAATATAGACACACGAAAATATAATCATGAAAATTTCAATATAACTGTTGAATAAAGATACATTCTCAATTATAGTCATTCATTCATTGATGTATTTTATGAAATACTAGTGGACCCGGCAACGCTTCGCTACTGCAGTGTATTACACATCACACAGTAATGGTCACGTGATTGTTAATCATGTTTAACGCAACGCTGAAAAAAAATTCTAATATGTGAAATACTTTCTTGCAAGTATGGGTTTCTTTTTTGTCCTCGTTTGATTGGTTGGCTAGTGATTCCAGGCGCGTCAACAGCTGAGGTCATTAGTCCCGTAAGATTAATGCTTGTTTTTCCTCACGAAATGGCGGTGTTCTTCCCCCGCTGGATGGCATGATCCGGCGCTGACGTACCGTTGGCTAGCGGGGTTTCTCCCTATGACTCTGCCACCGCCCAAGCCGGGACAAGCTCTAAGCTCCCGACCGGTCTCCCATAATATGTGGCAGTGTAGTGCATGTTAGTGCAAGTGTGTGTTCACCTGGTGTTGATCGGAGAGTCCATGGAAAACAACTGACCAGAGCAGCCGGCCTCTAGAATTCTCCTCCAGACAGCGACTGAATTCGTCCTAGCTCACAAGCTAGTATTGAAAATCCTGCTGTCGTCAGGACTCGAACCGAGGACCTCCCGGTCAGAGGCGCTGCAGTGGCATCAGTTGATTCACTGAGCTACCACTCTCGGCTCCTCGTTTGGACATGGTTGTTGAGTATCCTATTGTTAAAATTTTCTCCGTTAAATTTAGACATGCGTTCGCTCTGGCACTATCTCGGAGAAATTTTATTAACTTGCCCGAAATTCAAATAATAATTCAGACCGATATTTCACTATCGAAGAGGCTGAATAGTACCATGCTGTGAAGACGCGCTTTATCCTTAACTGTGCGGCGGGTTGCGTAGAGTTCAGGGGCGCTTGAGTCGTCATAAACGAATAAATCATCATCAACAACGCCCCCACATGTCCGATTTAATTCAAACACTCACACTAATAAATAATAATAATAATAATAATAATAATAATAATAATAATAATAATAATAATAATAATAATAATAATAATAATAATAATAATAATAATAATAATAGTTGAAATTTCAGCGAAATCCTTCGAGTAGATTTTGTGTTTATGTACGACACACATAAGCAATTCCCATTTATGTATACATAGATATCCCCCAGTCGTTTATATTTTAAACTGTAGAATTAGAGTATTGTGTTTTTATTCCGGGCAACCCTTCTATTTGAACTATTTTGCAAATGGCATTTTTATTTTCGCTTATTATATTATCTTAGACGATTGGAGTCATATTTTTTTCAAGATTCCCTCTGATGGGATCGTGAACTCCCTGCCCTTAAGGCAGGCGCCGACTCTGAAACACATGCAGTAGTGCTGCCGTTCTCAGAAGTCTGGGCTGCGAATTGTTTAAGTCCAGTGTCGCCTCGTCCTGCGCAAGTGCCCCCGCAGACTGCACCCGGGCCTCGCTGATAGCTTCCAAGCGTCACGAGGGCTTCACTGGTCCACTTGGCCGCCAAGGGGAGAGGACCGGACGCAGACAATCGCCGGCCGCGCGTCCAAGGCCACTGCGCCGCGGCCTGCCCCGCGCTCTCCGCCCCCAGTCCCGCCCCGCTCGACCTGCAACGCAGCAGCTTCCAAATAAATTGACAGCACGTGAGCAGAAGAACCGAGTTTACAACGCTCAGTTGATTGCAACGACGACAGAATGATTGAATATGCCCGCACTTCAAACGTGCCCGTTTCTTTGAAAATGAATCTGTATCTTTACACAAAGAGATTCGTTCAAACTCCATTATACTCGCCTTCAAGGAAGTGTTTAAAGTTTTTTCACAATAAATCATGAACACTTGGAATGAGACACTGTGCGAATTAATCACGGCGAATCCATGTGACAAAAATGAAAAAGAAGGCCTGATCTAATCGGGGTTCCTTCTCGTTAAGAAGAGAAACTCGTGAGAAACTGACAACACTGGCGTAGTTAAGGTACTTCAGAAGGGAGAATTACGGGGAACGGTCCTCCCCGACAGACACTAGTAGCCACCAGGCGGATGGTGTCGCTCGAACCTGCCTCGGTATTGCAAATGTATGTCACAGAAAAAAACTTTTAAAATGTCTCTAGGCACATGCCATTTACAGAAATCTAAATTAGTGGTGCTACAACAGCTGATAGCTCGCATTTTTCTAAATTTGCAATTTTCGAAAATTTAGAGTTCAACGAAAATTAGACCCGAAAATTAAATGTCCATTGTTTTATTCGTGGAATTTTTAAAAAAAAATGGAGCGGCTTTTGAGAAAATGGTTCTTGTTAATTTCCATTAATTTCAAGTAAAAATTACAAAAAAACTACTGATTTTCTAAAAATACTAATCATTATTGAAAGACCTTTTTGAAAGACCTGATTATTTTTAGAACAGGTTTTGTTTAAAGCAAAACCTCTATCTTCTAAATTTTACACTTTTCTAAAATACTGAGAATTTGCCAGTAATGATACTAGCACCAATACTTTTACCGTGTTTTGGTAAATGCGGGGAGAAAATTTAAAGGAAAAATTTGTAGCCGTTTTTTGAGAAAAAAATAAAAATTATTTATATTTCACGCAAAATTACGCGCAACCTACAAATATTTTCGAAAAATTTTACATGACCTTTTTTCAAGATCTGTTTTTAAAGAACATATTTTATTAACGAAAAAATCTCAATCTTCAATATTCTAGTTTAGGAAAACGCTAGAAAAACTTTGAACTGTTGCAATTTTCGAAAAATGAAGGTTTTCAACCAAAATGAAACCTGCATCATTCTTTTAAACGTCCTATGGATATCATAGGCGCAATTCTATGACAAAGTTTAGCAAAATAATTTGGAGCCCTTTTTGAAAAAATGTTGAGTCTTCGAATAAAGTACTCCCCAAAATCAAAATATCAGCTTCAAACTCAGAGGGCACCGATTTCATTTAAATCAATAGGGGAATATCAATTTTGCAGAAAATCGTCTGAATGATTTAGGTTCTAGCGTTGACCACAGACGGACAGACAAGTTTGCCGTCAATCGATGTTTCGGTATCGGTTTTGAGGTCCAAAACGGGTTCTGAGTACACAATGTGTTAAAAGTAATTTACCGTATATATGAATCGGCAAATGTAGCTCAGGGCATCAACTGATATCACTTCAGTGCCTCTGACCGGGAGGTCCTAGAGTTCGAATTCCGACAGTCTCAGGGTTTGCGACACGATGGATGGGTTGCGATGGGATGCGAATTTAGCCTTTGCCTGGAAGAGAATTCTAGCGGCCGACTGCTCTAGTCAGTAGTTTTCCGTGGTTTCTCCGATCACCGCCAGACGAATGCCGAAGCAGTACCCTAGCAAACGAGCCGCGGACCGCGTGCGATCTTTCCTCCCTCTTCCTTGTCCTATCCTCACTCCTTACTTACACATATACTCGCATGCACTGCACTACCGCACATGCCGGGAGACCATTCGGGAGCTTAGAGGCTGTGCCACGCTGTTGGGAGATACCTGGTTGAGGAAATCCCAAAAGCCGACGTAGGTTTCCCCGAGATCCGTAGCAAAAGACTAGTGGAAGATTAAAAGAGCTTGCTGTTCCTGTTGGTTTGCTCGACAGCCCGCTACGGACGCTGGCCGCCCATACTCACATCCATTTTACCAATAAGTCCCACATTTTACCTGGCATTACAGCCAAACATAAAAAGTATCAGTACTGAAGTATCCTTTTCAACTGTAGACTCAGATATCGGAGATGTGGTTTTGTCATAAAATATGATTCGCTATGATAACTTATAATAATTAGATTTAACTTATAATAATACATGCAAAGGAAATAAATTTGCAAAAAAGATTTTAAAAGATATCATGAAAGCAGCTTCTTCTCAGTCCAACCACTCTTGCCCTAGCGCCTCTATTAAAAAGTGCCAAAATGTCATAACTCATATTTCCAATTACTATCTAAAAAAAATGCCTTTTAAAAATGTGCTTTAGATCAGTACTTCATAGCAAGCCCTCAGTATAAATTTGAAATAAATCCAATAAAAAATGTACGAGAAAAAATTATCAAACTTTAAAGCTCTATAACTCTTTTTCATATCAATGTGGGTTAGGCCTCTTCAGCGCGGAGTGCTTCAGTTTCTGAAATAGAGACAGTTAATTGAAAATATAAACTATGCCATTTTTACGATCCGTTTGCACTATCAGAGGAACAAATTTAAAGAAAAAATACTTTTTTAAGAAAACACTGTTTTTAAAATTGATGTAAAATTACTAGAAAATTACTCACATCATCAAAAAAATGTATATGATCTTATTGGTAGAGAAAACATTGAAGAACAGATTTTTAAATAATGTCATTCACAGTTTTTCGATAATATGGGTAGTTTTTGCATCATTTTACATGAAATATAAACCAGTTTTAAACAATTATATCCTCAAAAATGGCTTCAAAAATTTCCTTTAAAATTTATCCTCAGATAGAGCATTAGATGCTTACGAAATTTGCGTAAGTTCCATTTTCAGCGAACTCTATGTATTTTCGAAAATTGTAAGAATTGAACATTGCAAATGTTCAATATTGTTATTGATTGATTGATCCGTTGGTTTCCTGGTATGTCAACTATTGTGGTCATTAGTCTCATTTGTGTCATGAATGTTTTATCCTGGGAGGTCCTGGAGATCCCCCCCATAGGTTGGGGATCCGGCGCCGACCTACACGTTGACTTGCGGATGATTTCACCCACCAGTTATCGCCTCCTCCCAACAGAACACCAACCCAGCCGCGACAAGCTCTTGCTCCCGACTCTCCCGACTTGTGTCTGACATATGTAAACGTGTTGTGCATGTAAGTATAAGTTTGTGCGAAAGGGAAGAGAATAGAACGAGGAAGTGGAAAGAAAGATCGCGCACGGTCCGTGGCGCATTTGTTGGGATACGGCTCCGGAATTCGCCAGGTACTGAACGGAGAAACCACACAACGCTAACTACAGATCAGAGCAGCCGTCCGTTACAACACACTTCCTAAAATCGGCTTAATTTGATTTGTTCATACAGCTAGTTACGAAAATCCGTCACCGACATGCCCTAGGACTTTCTGGTTAGAATCGCTGCAAATACAGCGGCAATGCTGGTTCTGAGCTAAACTCTGCTGATCTAATGATCATAACTTGATTTTAGATGTTTCTCCCTCAATGAAATGTTCCACATAATTCGATTTTTAAATAAGGTCATGCACAAGTCTTTTTTGTGTCAGACTGGTTCTGTAGGAGTAATGTGACTGCAGTGTTAAGTCTAGGAACCTGAATTCGAATCCGAGTGCGGATTTTTGCTGTTTGAAAGCACTTTTGGATCTTCATGTAGTAATATAATATTGCGTAAACTTTACAAATAGTTCGAGCAAATATGTGCATTGTAATACCAATAGTTTTAAATAATATAAAATTAGAGGCATACTCAGGATTTTTTCTGTTGACTTGTAATTAATATTTAGTGTTAACAACTAATATATTGAATGACACTCATTACTATAGAAAATTAGTAAAAGATATATTTTTGAATATGTATCATCGGCTTCTATGGGTGGGTGCTGAAGCTTCATGACCACCCCTGGGTGCGGCAAAAAACATATTCATTGTTTAATTGCTATCATATTTTCGAAACTAGCTGTATGACCAGGTCAAATTAAGTCGATTTCTAGAGGAGTATTCTAACGGACGGCTGCTCTGATCTGTAGTTAGTTTTGTGTGGTTTCTCCGATCAATTTTTGACAGTCTGTTTGCACAGACTAATCTTTTGAACAGCTAAACCGATTTCCGTGCGATTTTCTCTGAAAGGTAGAGTATTTTGTCGAACATTACTTAGGATATTATTTCAAATTATTTTCTCTTATATTAAGAACAATGTTTGATTGTTTTTTGGATGAAAATCTATCCAAAGTTTGTGACGTTTTGTAGACACGATTTTCAAGACACGAGAAAAGTTACTGTCTACATGAGATTTCGTAAAACTACCTCATCTCTTTCTTTCCTGTAAAGAGAAAATTTAAGTATTTCCTCTTTCAGTTTTTCGCAATTACGGAGGGCATTCCGAAAGTTTCCGGAATGGAAAGGAAGGATCAGAGAGTATACTAATAGAGACGGCACTCAATGTTAATCCCAACGCTCTTATTCAAATTTCTAATTTTCATGGAGGGGGAAGCAGCCATCTTAGCCCCAGATTGAGCCAATAGCGTCGAAGGGCGTTCTACCAATGGAGGTGGCGTGTAATGACCGGGAAATTTAAAATGAAGTTCTTTTCAAAATGGCGTCAAATTAATTCATTATTTTTATGTAAAATAAATACGCTAGGCAATTTAGAAGACTAAAATATTAGGATTTGGAATCCTAAGTCACTGAATGGAATTGTTGTCCAGGGAGTGCAAAATAAAAAGTTATTTCATAAACACAATATTTATTCCTAAATTATGTAAATAGTCATACACAATATAAACAATAATACGCATAATACAATTTTTTACAAAATAAATGTAAGCAAGTAATCAGACATACAGATTATTTTACTTTGCCATTGACTAAATATGGAAACCAGGAATTTAGACAATTGTCCAAATGTAACCATTACTTCTTTAATATTGCATCATTATTAAAATAACATTCCAGCTATCAACACCTGTCAAATTTCAACCTATTATCAAAATTGCTACTAAGGTACAATACAAACGAATATTATTGATAAGTTTTATAAATAAACAAGAAACTTGTATCTGCACAAACAGTCCACAAAATCTATCTTTTTTTGTTAATATTGCTTTTTCTTCAAAAAAGCAATATTACACATTAAACTGCATTACAAGAAACATGTTTTACCTCCTACCTAGTACAAGTGATGAACTAAGTAAAATAAATTACGTGATTCTACTCCAACTTCATTTATCTCAAAGAGTTTTTGGACTTACTAGGTTTCACTAATATTTCGATATCACAGGCTACATATTTGTCCAAAAGCAAGGCTAGTTGCTCAATGGACCGTGGATGAAAATCCAAAGGCCGATAATACATCCAGAATTACTCAACATTTGATACAGGTATTGAACAGTTTTTCAATTACTAAAAAAATATTTTCATGTCTTTCCCAATCATGTTATGTGACATAACGCACACAACTACATGCAGAGCAGGTAGAGCAGATCCTGCAAAAGAAATAAGGATGTTTAATTAAATTAAAAAAGAAAAATGTTTCTTATTACACCTTCTAGTTGCTCAAGGAAAAAGAAAAAAACATAATAATAATAATAATAATAATAATAATAATAATAATAATAATAATAATAATAATAATAATAGAAACCTACGCCTTTGACGTGGGAAGCCTTCTATAAATGACCTGAGTGCTCCCTCCGACAACTCAGGACGCACATCAGCAAAAATTACTGGTTCTGCATTATGTGCTAGTCTGCCTGCTGCAGTGAACATTTCCAGCGTGAAGTGCTCCATGCATAAATACCTTAACCTTGTGAGAAATTCCCAAGGGCAAGATGCCAAAATTGGGTCAATTGCCTTTAGCCATTTCATACACCTGTAATAAAATTAGTAATGTATTATTGAGCTATTATAGTTATATCAAAATCACCTTAATGTTATTATAGCTATTATAACTTATCAATTACATGATTATTAAAGCAACCAGTGTTTTCATGACTTTAATACATTGGATGTTCATAATAATTTTAAGTGTTTACAATAACCTGACATATAATTACATTATTTAAATTAATTTCATGTACTATTTAGTGACATAGTTAATTTACTATATCACTAAATAGTCCATGAAATAATTTTTATGGAACCATGCTAAGCATTTCATATCGCTTACCTTTCAGGATCTGTTGGAAACCTGAAGAATTGCCGTCCACTTCTTATGTTTTTGTTGTTTGGGCAATTGGGTACTCAACAACGCCTAAATTGGGGCATTACAGCACAGAACATCGTCTCAGAAACTCAGAAACACACAAACGCAAAAATGATCACAGGACACCGTTACGTTTACGCACAAAGCATGTGAATAATTGCCGGGTGCGGCCTGTAGATTTTGCGCTCAGCGCCTTTGCGCCCTTCGACGCTATTGGCCCACCACGGGGCTAAGATGGTGGAATTCAAATTCAAATGCAATTCAAATAAGAACAGGCCCCGGCCTATCTAGTGGCAGAGGACTGGGAAGGATTTTATTTTCAAATGTGCCGACAACAATGGCTCTTTTACGAAGTCTTATCGCGGCCTACTTGTTATCTGGTTCAGATAGGTCGACTGGTTTCTTATTGTTGACTCATTTAATGCTGGCAGTTGTTCGTTTGCCTCGATACTTGATGAATCTGTCTAGAGAGCACTTTCGGGCAATGATTTTCTATGATTTTAAAGTCGGTTTAAGTGTTAAAGAATGTCTTGAATGCTTGAGGAGTGCATTCTTCCTCGTCAGAATTGACGGTTTATGAATTGTATTCGGAATTTCGGCGGAGGAGAAAGTCACTTGAAGATGAGCCTCGCGAAGGACGACCACAGACACCATAAAAGGAAGAAAACATCTCATCTGTGCAGATGATGTTGAAAGACGACCCACACTAAACTTACCAGCAGATACAGCAGACCTTTGATTTAGATTTTTGATTTATTTGGTCAAAAAACAAAAAACTGTATATGAGGTATGGAGGAGAAGAATATTTGCACACGTTTTCTTGAGTACCAGAATTCCATCCCATGTTAACGATAAAGAATTGAAAGTTAAAACAACAACAACAATAACGAATTGCAGATTTGATTTTTCCGCATTGCTAACATTATGGTAACTCACCCTCATCTCTACTGCTACCACTACTAGAAAAAGCAGACCTCAACTAAACGTGCGCATAGTGAAGATACATTTAAATTCAGAAGCAAAACAAGGGGCAATCTCAGCATTTGCTCAATGGATCAGGGATACTCGACAAAAACCTGATCGAGATGTAGGCCTTGACCCGCAAGCTGAAGTACATTAATATTACATGCATATTAAATCTCTTTCTTAAGAAATTATACAATACAAATGTAAACTAATCCATATATCATTGTTTAGTTAAAAATAATAATAAACATTATTTTTCTTTTTGATAATGATCAGTATAGTCTCTAATTATATAGAAACAGTTATTCAGCAGAAAAGATTTTATTTTTAACTTAAATTTGTGTACCGACTTTAATTGTTTAATGTCATCTGGCAATGCGTTGTAAAGTAACGTATTGTATGTGGATTTCTTGTACTGTGTTGTTGATACTGATACTCGATGAACGTGATTTCTACGACGTGTATTGTAATTATAAATATTAGTATTGCATGAAAATATGTTCCCGCCGTTAAGGAAGTCAGTATTGACAAATATTACGGATTCGTAGGCAAAGCAAGGTTAAGATTCCAAGCTCAATGTAAAGAGGCTTGCAGGGATCATATGGATGGCATTTTTTCATTATTCGAATAATTTTCTTTTGCAATCTAAATGTCTGGGTACTACAGGATAAGCTTCCCTAGAATATTATGCCATGTCTCAGACGGGTATGTACATTTGCAAAATGCACGCAACGAGTTGCATGATGGCTGACAGAATTTGAAAGAACTCTGAATGCATAGCATAGTGAACTTAATTTAGTGTTTAATTATTATATACGTACATTCCATTTCAGGTTTAGCTAAATTGACCTAGAAATTATATTGCTTTAACATCAGCTAATTGCATATTGTTCATTTTCAATGGAGCATGCGATTGCCGATTTGAAATGCAAAAATTGATTGAAACCGTTTTTCCTTCGTTAACTATTAATTTGTCATTAGGAAACCAATTTGAAACTTCTGACATTGTAAAATTTACTGCTTCATTTTTGCAAAGAACATTCGTGTCATCGGCAAAGAGAACTGTTCTTCCATTTTTAATAAATGAGGGAATATCACTTACGTATAACAGATAGAGGATTATACCTAAAATCGAACCTTCCAGGACACCGTGCTCAATTGGCAAAGAATTTGAAAGATAAGTAAATAATCTCCTTTCGTGTCAGTACGGTATTTCTACTCTGAGTTTGATGTTTAAGGTACGAGGTTATCCAATCTAGAGCAATCCCACGAATTCTATATGACGGTTATTTTGAGAGCAGGATGTTATGGTCAATAACGTCAAAAGCTTTCGAAAGATCTAAAAATATTTCAATGAGTGCTTCATTTTGGTCCATTGATGAAGCAACATCTTTAATAAAAGGAAAAAAAACAGATTTTTTCCGTAGATTTTGATTTTCTAAAACCGTGTTGCGAGTCTGAAAACGCATTGTTTTTCCTGAGAAAAGCTTCCATTCGAGTTTTGAAAAGCCACTTTAATATTTTTTAGAAAAGTGGCAAAAAAGAAACAGGCCGATAACTTTGAATGTCGTTTTTGTTACCTTTTTTAAAAAGTGGCTTAATTTTTGCTGTTTGGAAATATTTGGAAATATTCCTGTGCATACATTAGCATTGAAAATGTGAGTTTAGGGGTGTATAAAGGCAGGTGCACAAGTTTTTAATAAACAGTCCAGAAATTCATCTAAACCAGATGAATATTTTAGTTGACTGACTATCTTGAGGATTTCGTTGGAAGAAGTTTCGGAAATAAACATCGTGTCGGAATTTTTTGGCGAAGCGTATAATGTTGGATTTTGTGGTTTTAGTCCCTTCGTGAGATAAGCCGCGATTCTGGAAAAGTGTCGGTTGAAAAGATTTGCATCTTTTTCCGAATTACTTGCTTCTCTTTCGTTATCCTTTAAAACAACATTCTCTACAAGGTATCGAGATGATGTGGTTGTATTTTTTACGATATTCCACATTGCTTTAGTTTTGTTACTAGCGTTTAAAATATCCTCATTATTTTTCATTATTTTAGCCTGCACTATTACTCTTCTTAAAATTCTTTTGTATTCTCGAAAGTAGACATGGAAACTGAGTGATACGTCATGATGCTTAGAAATAAAGTAAAGGGTAGGTTTGTTTTTACACGATCTTCTAATTCTTTGATTGAACCAAGTATTACTTTTCCGTGAAATGTTTAATTGTCTCTTACACGATCTTCTAATTCCTGGTGTGAACCAAGTATTACTTTTCCGTGAAATGTTTAATTTACTCTTTTTAAGAGGAAAGCATGCGTTAAAATAAAATGAAAGCTTTGAGAAAAATAAATTATATTTTTAATTTGTGTCAACCGCATTATAAACTGCGTGCCATGATTCCTTCTGCAAGTAGTCCGTAAATAATTTTATGTTAAATTTAGTGCGTGCTCTGCACATGCGTGTATTTTTTATTTTGAGTCACTGTTTTATTTGAGTCACTGTTCATGTTACGAGTATTAAAATTGTAAGAATTTGTCCATCGTTGGCACTGTATCCTAGATTATTCGTTATTATTTTGTATCTAGTAGTGGTTTTGTTGATTATAATTTGATCTAATGCTATTTGTGATTTAAATGTATTCCGTGTAGGTACATTCACTGTAATATCTAAATTAAAAGAATGAAGTAAATTGAGAAACTGCGCTTTTTCATAAGATTCGCTCAGAAAATCGATATTGAAATCTCCACTTACAACAATGGATTTTAAAGAGAAATTACTAATTTTGTTCAGAATTATCTCTAGATTTTTTAAGAAAATTAAATAATTCAAAGCTCGCTTTGTTGAAGGTCTGTAGGGTCAAAGTACGATAATTTTGAGCGTTGAAAGATGCACGACTGTTACTTCAAAAACTTTTTTAACTGCATATATATTGAATTCTGTCAAGAACGTAGAATCAATACTATTTCTTACGTAAATACACGAACCTCCGTAAGCAGGGTCCTTATTTGATTCCCTGGCTCTACAATAAGATCGTGCAAGGTAAAAACTAGGAATTTGGAGTGTATTTAGATAATTATGAGACAACCAGTGTTCTGTAAAGCAAAAATCATCCACCTGACTTAGATCACACTGTAATGCTGCCTCGATAAATTCAATTTTATTTCAAAGAGATTGCACATTATGATGCGTTATTCGAACCTTTTGCATGTACCTACACGAATGTTTTTGTGCTGCATCTGACTGGTGTTGTTATTTATTTATCTAATTTTTACCTCAAGTGCATGGTCGAAGGAAGTATTGTGTCCCAGCAGTGACAGGAGGAGAGGAAGCAGTGGCAACAGATGTAGAGGAATGAATAGTTGGAGAGGTAGTACAAGGAATTTGTAATTAGGTCCTAAGGGGTCCGGAAGGATGGAAGTGAACTAGGAGATGTGTCTTGGGTAGGATACTGCCGAGGTTGTGAAATAATGTATTTTGCAAGTTCGCAACCGAATGCATGTTTTCCGACAAGGTTCAGATGAAGACCATGCCGGGTGAAGTGTTCTTCTGAGAGAAGGTTTAGCTCAAATAATTTAACATGTGTGCCTCTCAGATACAGATCAATTGGGTGTTGTCTAATTTCTTTGCACAGTGTTGGTTTGTTGTACCAGAAGGGCAGAGTCGAGATTACAATGTTCGTGTTTTGGGTGGCACGTTGTAGTTTGTCAACATGTTGCTCAGGTGTAAAGTGACCACCCAAATTGATGTCATTCTGCCCTCCTATGATGATGACTGTATCCCGTTTGTTGAGAGGTTTTGTGTGGGTGTCCAACTCACTGGTCACGTTGGCAAACCTCCCGTAAGGTTTAAAGACTCCCGTGACTCCCGTTTCCCACTGAGCAGGGAGGTAGCTTCCGAGCCCCTGGTAGTTGACATTTTAGGTAGCTTTGTTGCAAACGTAATTACACCATGCAGTTGTGGATTCAATTGCAACAATGAGAAATTTTATGATTCAATGAGTGAAAAAAAGGACTAAACAAGAATATTCACTGGTCTCCCTCATTATTTTAAACACATCGCGAGGAAGCTCTCAAAATGTGGAAAAAGAAGTGCGATGCGACGGGCTGTCTCTAACACGACAATATAAAATATACATTGCATTTCGCCGGTGATCAAGTTGTCATAGCAGGTGATGAATATGACGTAAGCTGTATGATCTGCAAGATTCAAGAAGAAAAAGAAAACTGGAGTCTGACTATTAACATAAAAAAAACAGTAGGTGGTTATTGTAGGTGACAAAGGATATGGGAATCTCGTAATAGTAACTGCCAAGACAAGCAACGCAGGTCGATCAGATACATTGAAGTAAACATTTCCCTCAAATGGTAGAAGTTTTTTTTTCCTAGGGCTTTTATCCAGCCGACAGCCGGTTGCCCTTTACATCCCGAAGGGACGCATACTCGACCATACACTAGACAAACACTCTTGCGGGCTCCTCTGATCTGGGGTCAGCAGAACGGGAGGCCCTCCGCGACAACACACACAAAGTCAAGGGACAAACAGCCATGCCCAAGGCGGGACTCGAACCCGCGACCCTTCGGACCGAAGCGCTGAGTCGGTACTCGCTCTTAGCCACCTCGGCCATCCAGGTCAGCAAATGGTAGAAGTGATTTCGATATATTATATCAAATATGATACAAGGGAAAAATTGATCCGGCGACTAAACTCTCTCCTTTGGAGCATAAAAATCACAAAGACTAAACGTGTTATTGATAAAACTATAGAAGAGAGCATTTGTACTTACGGAGCAGGAATGTGAAATTAAGTACGAGTGGTCCTGCTGATAATTAGTGCCTTAAAAACGTTTGGAGAAGGAGCTACTGTGCCTCAAAATTAGATCATATACGAAATTACGACATCCGACATAGGATGGGCGTGGACGGACCCACCTTATACACGGTCCGAACCAAAGGATGAGTTGGCATGGGCATCTCCAACGGATGGATCACTTAAGGTGGCCAAAAAAAATGTGGTTGTAGACACTGGGAAAAAATGGAAGGGGACAACACTTCTGGCATCTTTTACGATTGTGGAGAGTACGTGAGGAGAGAACACGATTTACGTGTTCATTTGTTACAAAATGCAATGCGTGCTACCAACATAATTTCTGTTGCTACCACTCACACCAGCCACTGGTGCCACTGCGGAGAGACTTTCCTGGCGCACTTGAGTACGTCAATAGTATTAAGAGTTTGCGTGTTCTAGTCAATCTCTCTATTAAATTAACTTACTACAGAAAATCCAGTTTTATTCAAGATAATAGCCACGGTACACGGCGGCGAAAACATAAATGATGTATACGATACTTCATTTATGAAAATGATTGAAACTCCTGGAATACTCGAATTATTATTTTAAGTGCATAATCTTATAAACTAGTGCCTTGTGCTAAGTATTGCCATATATGATCGTCTCCGGTAGATTATTCTAAATATCATGATATGTTAAAAAGCGTTTTGGAAATAATATGTTCGTTGAGAAAATACTGAGTTCATTGATTATCTCTGGGCGCGGAATTAGAATTAATGCTTGTGACAGTCATTTTGTGGAGCTGCAGGCCGACCAGTGCATTGATGAACATTTGTAGGAGACACATGGTCCATTAACCAATCCCACGTGGTCAATATTAACAGAGACACAATGGCGCCATCGTAGGTGCCATGTGACAACGAACAAAAAATTTTAAAAAATACGATGGTGTTGGCGCGAAAGCGTTTATATATCGCTCATAGAGATCAAAACCTATTTGTTGAAGAATATGTTGATCAAGTTTCCTTCAATATATAGGTTTTGATCTCTATGTGCGGTATGTAGATAATCTTGCCACATGATGCTATTGATTTTTTGTTGGGTAGTTTTAATCAGTACGACTCATATATTCAGTTTATCATTGAAGTGGAGCAGAATGTTTTAGATCTTTCGTAATAGCAATAGCATTACCACAAATTGGTACATCAAACCAATATACGCAGGAATTACCTTGCCCGTTTTGTCTTATCATCATGTACTATCTACGAAAAAGTCTGTAGTAATGACTTTAGTCGATAGGGCCGTTATGTTGTCATCTCCCCCATTTCGTTGTCTAATTTATTCAAAATTTCTGAAATCCTGAGATTGTATAATTACCCGGTTAAGTTTATTAATAAGTTGATAGAACAGAGATTAATAAGTATTAACATCCAGGATCAGGGTAATAAATCTAAGTGCACTGAGTTTATGTCCGATGAAAGAATTCAGAACGTTTGCTCTTTATCTCTCAAATTCAAAAAATTTTAAAATAAGAGTTAAAAGTCAAATTCAATAAGAAATTGCTAACCAGAATATGCAATAAGAGGTATATTGTTGTTAACTTAAAAGGCCGGAGAGATAAATTTGACCTTCAGAACATTGTTTATCGTCTCAATTGTCAACAACGTTCGAAATTGTACATTAAGCAAACTAAAAGGAAGTTAAAAACACGTGTATCTTAGCATATACTTAATATTAATGAAATTTCTAATCGACAAAATTAAATTATGACACACCGGCTGGTAAGTGGATATTCCATGAATTTTACAGATGTTGAAGTGTTGAATTCGGAATGTGGTTATTATTCTAGGTTGGTTCTGGAAACGGTTCATATTAAAACATCTGATTGTTTCAATACGCGCAATTAATTACTTTCGCGTATATTTATGACTGTTTTATGGAACTTTTCAGAGAAATAATTCTTTGAATGGTTGCTTGCCACAGTTATTATTTTCCTGATTATTAATTGAGTGAAAGTTGTCATTTAAAATAAATATTTCTTCTAATTTGTTTTAGGAACTCATGAATTTTATTCATTTTAGGAACCCATGAACCCATGTCCGTTTGGATTGTGTTGCATGAAACAGTATTTTGAAGTCTCTCCGCCCTCTTTCTCCAACTACCTCTCCAAGGTCTCAGCCTTTTGTTTACATTCGGTTCAAATCCTCTTATTGTAATTGTATTCATTTTTACTTCAATTTTGTATGATTTTTTGTTGTACAAAATGGTGAGTCTTCGTATTTATTTATTTATTTATTTATTTATTTATTTTACGTCAAAAAACAGTTAAAACTGCGTATGGCGTGCTATGGGAAGAAAGTGAATTGTGTGCACATTTTCAAAATTCTGTGATCCATACAATACGTCATATACTACTTAAATTAAAAAAAACTCCCATGTAATAAAATCTATTTTCAAGGATAAATAAGCAATAAATTTTGGCTCTTATCCATGTTGTCCTTCGGAATACAACCCGCCGCGACAACTCGGAAGCGATAATTTGAATAATTGTATTTCCCACTGAATTCTAGAAGACGTGCACAGAAAATGAAGTTACATTTATGTCCAGAAGCAAAACAAGGGGCCATCTCAGCATTTGCTCAATGGATCAGGGAAACTGGACGAAAAACCTGATCGAGATGGGGGTCATTGACCCGGAGGCTGTAGTACAATAGTTGTTACAGGTTGTTTATACTCATTTATACAGTCCAAATGCTAAATAATGCATTATGTATCATTGTTAAAATCAATGTTACTTTTCTTGTGATGTTCAGTATAATCTCTAATTGTATAGAAACAGTTATGCAGCAGAAACGATTTCACTTGGGATTTAAACTTTTCTATCGAATTTAATCGTTTAATGTCATCTGGCAAAGTGTTGTAAAATAATGTACATGTATTGTATGTGAATTTTTTGTATTGAGCTGTTGATACTGTCACCTGATGAATATGATTTCTACGTCGAGTGTTATAGTAATAGACATCGGCATTTTCTGAAAATATATTCCCGCCCTTAAGCAAATCATTTTTGACAAAAACCACTGATTCGTAAATAAACAGACACGGTAATGGTAAAATTCCTAGATTCATGAAGAGATGCTTACATGAATAATGTGGGTGGGATTTGGTTATTATTCGTACAATTCGTTTTTGTAATCTAAAAGTCTGGGAGCTATACGATGTATTTCCCCAGAATATTTCTTATAATGGTGAGAATTTGTGCATCGTGGTCACTGTATCCTAAATCTTTTGTTTCAACTTCATATCGAGTAGTAGTTTTGTTAACTATATTTTGATCAATTGCCTTCATCGAATTTTGTGTGATCCGTGTAGGTACATTCATTGTAATGTCTAAATTGAAGGAATTAATGAAATTGAGAAACTTTTCTTTTTCGCAAGATTCGACCAGAAAATCAATGTTAAAATCTCCGCATACAACAATGGATTCAAAAGAGCGATTGCTGACTTTGTTAAGTGTTATCCCCAGGTTTTCTAAGAACAAAATATAATCTGCAATTCTCTTTGTTGGAGGTCTGTAGATGCAAAGTATTATCACTTTTAGCAAAGTAAGATATACAACAGAAATTTCGAAAATATTTTCAATGGAATACACATTTAATTCCGCCAAGGGGATAGAATCAATATTACTTCTAACGTAAATTCAAGAACCCCCATACGTAGGACCTTTATGCGATTCTCTCTCTGCAATAAAAGCCTGCGAGGTAAAAGTTTGGACTTTGGAAAATGCTAAGTTCATTAGGAGATAACCAATATTCTGCAAAGCAAAGAACATCCATTTGATTTAGATCGCTCTGTAGAGCTGCCTCGATAAACTCAGTTTTATTTGAAAGTGATTGAACATTATGGTGAAGAATGTTTAGTTTTTGCAAGTACCTACACGAATGTTTTTCTGCTGCATCTGACTGTAGTTGCTGTATATTTACTCCGTTTTTACCTCGAGTGCGTGGTCGAAGGTTGTAGTGTGTCCCGGCAGTGACAGGTTGTGAGGAAGATGGGGCATCAGGTATAGATGAATTGGCAGTGGGAATGGGAGAAACGGGAGTAGGTTCAGAGGAAGAGGCAACAGGTTTCTAAATACGGGTGGGGGGTGGAGAACGTAAGGAAGATGAAAGGGATGGATTTTTGGCAGGAGACTGCGTAGGACTGGAGTTGATGATGTATTGTGCAAGCTTGTTACCGACTGCATGTTTTCCAGCAAGGTTCATGTGAAGACCATGCCGGGTGAAATGTTTTGCTGAGAGGAAATTCATTTCAAAAAGGGTGACATTTGTTTCTGTCAGTTGCAATTTTAATTCTTGGTTTGCGTGCTTAATCTCGCTGCATAGTGTTGGTCTGTTGTACCAGAAGGGCAGAGTCGAGACTACAATGTTAGTATTTTGGGCGGCACATTGTAATTTGTTTACATGTTGTTCAGGTGTAAAGTTACCGCCCAAGTTAATGTCATTCTGTCCTCCTATGAAAAGGACTGTGTCCTGATTGGTCAGTCTTCGTGTGGGTGTCGAACTCTGCAGTCACATCTGCAAACCTCCCGTTAGGTTTAAAAATAGATGAGACTGAGAAATTGGAAGGTAACTTCCTACTGAGAATGGAGGACAGATGGCGGCCATGACAGTCAGCTAAAGTAGGTACCTGTTTTTTAGGCTCAGTAGGAATGTCTTTGTTTTCAAGTGAGCTAGGATGCGCAGCTTTACGTGTTTTGGTTTTGACACGCTTCCTAGCCTGTTTGCGTTGGTTTGTGCGTGAATTTGTCGATGGTAGAGAAGGGTGGTGAGGATCAGGAAAGCGAGGAAAATCTGTTTCATAATCTAAAACACTAAATTTGTTTTGAGTTGTGACTGGATGCGGTGTCTGTGTCTTTTGTACAGTCACGGGTGTACGGTTGGTATTATTCGCTGTGTTGCCGACTTGTACTCAACCGTCTGTGTTGAGAACGACCTCTTCCAACCTTCGGATATGTAGATCTAAATTATTGTTTACGTGTGTGAAGGCTTTCAGAAGGTCGGCTTTGAGAGTGTAGAGAGTAAAAAGAGTAGATCGAGCAGTAGCCATGTCACGAATGCGTTTTAATGTACGTGATAAAAATTGGAATAAATACAAGAAAACCCAGATAAGAGCAACAAGAACCTAGCTTTATATGTTAAAAATGTAAAATTGATGTGTATTCAATAAATTAAAAAGTAAGATTCAATATAAAAACGAGAAGGTATGCTACTCACAAAATCTATTGAAGTACTTACGAAATCGTACTTACGAAATTTGGCAATGTGGCTTCGTAGAATTTCGTCCACTTAAGCTGCAACTGTTTAATAGTCAGTAGATTATACTTTACCGCAATTAGATAAAAGATATTATCTGAAAGTTTGTCTTCGATATATAGAATAAAATTTGAAACACAAATTCAAACTATTTGATACACCGTCCTCGTAACGTTCAAAACAACGGAATCGTCACTAGTCACAAAAAATACAATAAATCGTTCAGAAAATTAATTCGCACAGTGATTTAATATTGGAAAATAAACTGAGCTGTGAATATGTTTTGACACTTATCAGCACCTCGTAAATCTGAAAGTTCGTTGAGGTTTGAATGTCCGTTTAAAATTCGTAATGTTTGTTTGTCTTGGTTATAGCAAAAAAATCGGTTGGAATTATATTTTCAGCTAACCTGCAACAAGTAATGATCACACTTAAAACACACTAGGCACAGACAAATCGCTAAAAATGGTAGATAATCACAAAATGTCAAGAGTACAACCAGATGCGTCCGTCTCGTAAGATGGCGTCAACCAGTCTCCTGTCTCCAGTCTTCGTGTTATTTTATATCGAGTCCTATGTTTCATTATAATTTTTCTTTGATATTAATGTCAGTATCTTCTTAAAATCAGTATTTCTTCTTGATTGTCAATATATGTTTACAAATAAAATAAAAGTATCCAAAGTTTTTTATGACAATCATTTATTTTAGCAATTGCACAACGTTTCGTAACTCATTTTGTTACATCATCAGGTGCTGATCTAATGGGACACAGAAACTGTTATTCTACATATCAATTAGTGTAATTACTAGAATAGTTCACAAACACTACAATTGTATCAAAAGTATAAGTCTATTGAGTAAAATTAAGTAAAATTATCTCAAAATCAAACATATCTACTACAAAAGAGATCCTTTTAAACTTATAATTTTTATACAAAACAACCAAAGAACAACACAACAAAACAAAATCAATACAATACCAAATAGACACTTAGATTGCGCCCAATTAAACAAAGAATGAAAGAACATTCTAGAAATATTAAAGAATCTTCTCCACGACTTAATTCTTTATCTAGACACAGACTAAATGTGTCACATGAATTTGACTTTGAGAACCCACTTATTTTAGACACCGAGGCTAGGAGATTCCCACGACTCATTTCAGAAACACTTCAGATTAAGTTAAATTAGACTCTTAATATTAATGTTGAAATGAATGTTTTTACCTATGCCTATGACAATGTATTATATAAAATTAAAATTAAAGATCCGGACAATGTAGATCCAGTATAGTGGTTAAGTTGGCAAACTGCATATTTATACGCCGTGTTGTAACCTTATTACATATTCATACGCCCGTTGGTGTCATTCAAACTTTGAATGGAGTGTCTATTCGTAACGGTTAGTTATGTGGTACCAACTGAGTGAGAGTGAGGTATTTCATAATGTTTCCTTGAATGTTCTGCTGCAGAGTTAAATTCAATAGGATAGCGTTCCCTCACTAAGGTGAGTGTCCATTTGGTATTGTATTGATTTTGTTTTGTTGTGTTGTTATTTGGTTGCTTTGTATAAAAATTATAAGTTTAAAAGGATCTCTTTTGTAGTAGATATGTTTGATTTTGAGATAATTTTACTTAATTTTACTCAATAGACTTATACTTTTGAGACAATTGTAGTGTTTGCGAACTATTCTAGTAATTACTCTAATTGATATGTAGAATAACAGTTTCTGTGTCCCATTAGTTCAGCACCTGATGATGTAACAAAACGAGTTACGAAACGTTGTGCAATTGCTGCAATAAATGATTGTCATAAAAAACTTTGGATACTTTTATTTCATTTTATTTATCAGTATCTTCTTATTTATATTCTTTAACTACTGATGCTAAAACAGCACGTACTTTCTCGCCTTTTGTAATGATTATATTGTAACCGCTTGTCGTCGGTCACATTTATAACCAACGGAAAATAGAAGCAATAATACCCGACATTAGGCCCTACACGTAGTTTCTATAGTGGCGAAGAGATGGCGTAAGTCAGAAAAGGATTTCTGAACGCACTCATGCCATAGCCAATCAGGAAATTTTTGTGGAAATACGGACGTGGCGTGAACTTGCGTCAAAAGAGCTCGCTCTCTTTCTGGTTTGAGACGCCGAGGTGAACGGTTGCCTACGAGTACACCACATATTCGAAGAGGGACACGCGAAGATAACGGAACACAAAAGCTTTAATAAAAGGTAATTGACTGAGCACTTTTCATGGATTTACGTACTGTGAATGTCGTGAGATTACATGGAATTAATAAATGAATGTTATACAAGAATGCAATGAATGAAAGAACGACGGCGGTAATAGATCGAAATGAATCTGTAAAACCACGTTGCTGCATTCTTGTTGCTAGAAAAGAGGACTATTGTAACATAGGACATGTTTCTTCTTTGTTACAGCTTTCATATATTTCATACTTTTCATATATTCTTTATTCTTATTTTTGGGAATTTCACTTTGGAAATCCTATTATGGAATTTTGAGAGTTATGAGAAAGACGGATTATCCAACAACTAGTTTGACTTTTGCTATTACGAAGTCATAACTTGGAGTTTCGGACTCGCATTCTGATGCGACCATCGCTTCTGCGAAAGCTGTGGTGAATTTTTGCTAAACGACGAGGAGACGGCGTTCGGAATACTCCAGTTTCGACGCGACGGGCAACGCACGGGCCTTGCAGAAGAACGACGACCTTGAGGCGCGAGTGTCGCGCGACGGGCCAGCTACACAGCGCGGGACCAACTTGAGGAATTCGCCGGTCGTGAGTCATATAAAAACAGAAAGAACACTCACTAAATTTCAGTCTGGAAAAAACTTCTGAGATAGGAGTATAATTATACTAGCCAAAACGTTGTAATGTGAGCTTCCCTCAATAACAGACGTTGATCGGGCAAGTTTCTTAGAACATTGGTCTTGCTAGCCAGTGGTTTTATTTCTTTTCGACAGTCGTAACAAGAATCAGATTAGAGTAATTCCTTATGTTTATGATAGAAGTTGTTTTGTACAGAATTATTTATTTACAGTCATATTTTAATGATTCAAATCATTTAGGAGACGTTATGAAACAAAATTTTGTGTTGAAAGGCTATGTAGAAGCCGAAGGTCAAATGTGACTATTGAGTGTAACGTAATTAGTGATTTAAAAGGTAGTAGTGAATTTCGAGTATTGTGTGTATGTATTTTTTTTTTCAGGATGAATATTTGTACTATGATTTGTGTGTCTCATGTGTGATATTTTTTGTGAAGTGTAAATATGTATTTATTGCTTGTTGCTTGTAAACAGGGATCTGAGTTATTATCGCTTTAGTGAAAAACTGCAGTTTAGGTAGGGAATTAGCTACCATAATTTTACGAAAAGTGAGAACATAGTAGGATCTGTGAATTTCATTTGTACAGTGATTTTCATTCAATAGAATATATGTTATTTGTTACTTAAAACTGTAAAATTGTGTTGGATTGTTAATTGATCAGTAGTTTAACAAAGACGAACCCACTACCGATAGGGAAGTTTATCCATAAATTGAGATATTCCCAGGGATGCGTGATGGTGTAATCACACGTCGCGAAGTAGACAAATGATAGATCTACTTTAGTAATCGGTACGGTGAGGCGGTTACAATATAATACTGTTAATGCCACAATTTCTCTCGGTTTTTATATATCTCAGTCATCATTTTTTGTAAAACTCATTACAAATTGTAGAAAATTTTGTACGAAAACTAAATATTTTCAAGCACGTATCAACACAAAAACAATTTCCATGCAGCTAAATAATGCTAAATAATGCTTTCCATGCAGCTAAATAATGTCACAACAATGAAACATAATTCACAGAAATTCACGTCGCGACGCAGAATGCCATTGGTGCATTCCTATCTGATATTCCCTGAAAGCTAGCGTTTTTTCATTTATTTCAAATAAGTTTTAAGGATTTTCTAAAAGATTAATTTGTAAACACAATAAAAGCTCGAATGCAAGAAACGAACAAAGAAATATGAAATAATATACGAATTCAACTTACGTAGAACCCAACTGCCTCAAAACATTTCTAAAATAAAACGTTCACGATATTCGGAGAGGGCGACTACGTTTGACGCCAAATTACTAAGAAAAATATTCATATTTTCGAAAATTTCAACATGACCTTATTTGAAGATGTTTTGACGAACACATATCATTAAGAAAAAATGCATCTTCACAATTGTAGTTGTTGGAAGACGCCCAAAATTTTAAATTTTTTTTTCAATTTTCGAAAGATCAGGGTTTTCAACGAACATGAGACCTGAGTCGTAATAGCAATATGACCTTCACACTATCCAATAACAAAATTTAATTAAAAACGATGGAGCCATTTTTTTAAAAGTCCCAAATGCTTCATGTAAAGTACCACTCACATTAAAATATCAGTTTCAAATTCGAGGGGCCGCGGCATCAGCCAGATCGATTGGGGAACATCAATACTGGAAAAAATCGGCTGAACGGTTAGAACGGATTGTTCACAGACGGACGGACAGGCAGACGGACGGACAGACGGACAGACAGACGAGCACAGACGTTTAGCCGTTATTCGATTTCTCGGCATCAAATACTCACAAAACATTAATTCTGAATACAACACGTGTTAGAGGAATTTTTCTAAATTAGCACCTGGATTTACCACTTTACCAGCCAGGGTCCTGTAATAAGAGTTTTTCTGCCGGAAATTCACTGTTTATTCCCGCAGCATTTTCAAACTTTCTCTCTAGCGCGTAAGTGGTAGAGAGAAAGTAAAAAATATTAATAGTTTTTTGTTCTTTAATGTATTGTTATGATTCTAGGTGGTGAATTAAAACTCCAGTATTGTTTTAACAAAAAAAACTTTAATTTGTTTCTTAACACAATCACTGAAAACCCTTGATTATTTATTTACACTACACTCCTCTTTACTTATTTACACTACACTTCTCTTGATTATTTATTTACACTACTCTTCTCTTACACTGTCGCACAGTCCTAAGCACTGACCACAGTTCGCTGCACTGATCACAGTTTGATGCACTGGTCACAGTCCACTGCACTAACCACAGTTTGATGCACTGGCCACGGCTCACGTCACTGACCACAGTACGATGCACTGACCACCGTTCACATCACTGAGCACAATCACTGCACTGCTATTCATCGCGATACACACACTTCACAGTTCAGCTTCCACTGAGGACTTAAGACTGCTCGTGGTCGCCGGCCGCCGCGTATTTATACTCGGCGAGTGCCGTCGAGAACTTCCAGGACCCCGCGAACGTTCTGCAATAACCTAGTGCAGGCAGATGACGCAACCCGCGCTCACAGACAGTGGTGGCGCCGGCAGATGACTCAATCCGCGTGTACAGGTGATTCGTGATGGTGCCGGCCGGTGACGCAATATTCGTTACAGTATTATAGTCTGAAGATGGGAAAAATACATATCCCTGAAACGTCGCACAGCTAATGATAGTTGACGCAAAATAAAACTTGCGGATGCGGGGTTGGGGGCGGTTGGCATGCGCTGTGCACGCTGACGCGCGCCGAGCTGAAGACGCGCTGAATAGGCCAGGGGGATGGGGCAGGAAACTCTCCAAAAATAACTATAGAGAAAGGTTAGTGCGAGTCGCAAGACTCCTAGAGGAGGCTGGCCGTCGAGCCTTCCTGACGCCCGCCGGCATGGGAGCGCCGAGGGGAGGGGGCGAGCCTCCGGGTACTTAAGGCTGCATCAACTGCGCCCACGCGGGATATGTAGAGGGTCGAAAGGCCGAGTGATATCTCCGGTGCTATCCTAGCACGCGGTCTTCGAGGCGAAGACCGGTTTGGCGTTAGGGCATGTTGTAACGATAGTTAAGGGACTCTGTGTCCGACAGCTTCGCACCACGCGTTGCTAGCCTGCTTTAAAGCAGTGGTACTGGGCTGGGCCTAGGGACGGTCGCGGGGGTTTCGCGGCTAAGGGATTGGAAAGGTTGCCGGAGATTTTTATATTGTAAATTATTGTGTAAATATAGTTATATATTTCTTTTAGAAACAGTCGTCTGAGTTATTTATTTCCAGTACGTCACACTATCCTACGTGGAGAAGAAAAAGAAACCTTTTTTTACATCTTAAATAGCAGAACAGTGGTACCGGCTGAGTCAGCTCAGAGGCAGGATTATCACTGTCTCAGCAGTGAATCTGACCGGGAGGAGGACCGGGAGAGGTGGCTCAGTGCATCAACTGATACCACTGCAGTGTCTCTGGCTGGGAGGTCCTAGGTTCGAGCCCCGACGGCGGCAGGATTTTCGACACTAGCTTGTCTGCTAGGTCGAATTCAGTCGCTGTATGGAGGGGAATTCTAGACGCCGGCTGCTCTGATCGGTAGTTTTGCGTGGTTTCTCCGATCAGCACCAGGCGAATGCCAGAGCAGTGCTCTAACAAACGGGCCACGAACCGCTTGCGATTTTTCCTTTCACTTCCTTGTCCTATCCTCCCCCCTTGCACACGTACTTACACCAACGACCACACACGCTGGGAGACTGGCCGGGGACTTAGGGTTTGTTCCGGCTGGGGCAGTGCCTGCTGGAGGGAGGTTCGTGGTTGGGGAACCCCCCGTTAAATGACGGTAGGTCAGCGCCGGATCTCGCCATCCAGTGGGGGAAAAATCACCAATACCTCCCACGGAAAACCATGCACTACACTTACTGGACTAATGACCTCAGTAGTTGACGTGCCCAGAATCACTAACAACGAACGAATGACAGAGGAATTACGACTCGAGCCTCGATAGTGGCGGAATTTCGATACACGTTGTATAGATATGTCGAATTCAGTTGCTGTCTAGAGGAGAATTCTACTGGTCTACTGATTTGATCGAAAATTATGCATGATTTCTCTGATCTATAGCGGGTGAATGCCGGAGCAGCACCCCAACAAACGGGCCACGAACCGCCAGCGATTTTTCCTTCCTCTTCCTTGAACTGACCTTACTCACACACACATGCACACATGTCGGGAGACCAGTTGGAGCGGAAGAGCTTGTCCCGGCTAGGGCGTTGGGGGTGATATCTTGAGGGGGAAATAACCCGCAAGCCGACATGTAGGTCTCGCTGGATTCCACCATTTAGTGTGGAAGGCATATCTCCACCTCCCTGGATAGTGCGATCACGGCACTAATGACCTTAACAATTGACGTGCCCGGAAACATCAGTCGATCAATGAATTAACCGTTAGAGCAGTGATACTTTAATATATTGGTTATGTTATGCTGCTGGTGAAAATTCCTTGTTTTCAAAATTATTATAGAATATAATATATTATAGAACTATATAGCAGGTATTACCGAAAATGACTCCCTTTTTCAAAAAAACTGCACGACCTTTTTTAAAGAGTTGATTTGTAGAACAGATTTTGTTTAAAGCAAAAATCTATATCTTCAGCTTTGTGATTTTGATAAGTTAACTCTTCACAATTTTCGAAAATACGCTAAGTTCGCCGGAAATGGGACTAGCACTAAATTTTTTACCGTCCCTTCATATACTCGAGGAGAAAATTTAAAGAAAAAGTGAGGACTATTTTTGGGAAAATAATTCTTTAAAAAAGTTTTAATTCCCTATATTTCAGGAATTTTAAAGAAAATGAAACCTGCACCATTCTTATGCGTCCTTTGCGTGACCCTTGTCCACAGAGAGATGGACGAACACACGGCCGGGAAGGTAGGCTTTTTGCTGTCAATCTGTTTTTCGGTACGTAGGACTCAAAAAAACATGTATTCTGACTATGCAGTTTTCTATATGCTACATTAAATAGCATACACTTCCCACTTAAAGGCGTGGTAACTAGGTATATTCTAGGTATTGTCGGATCCCTTGGGTTCCCTAGACTTCCCCACGGGACCAAGAAGTTCATTTTCTGCATTTACTGCCAGCAATGCTAAATTGCTCCATCGTAATTTACAAATTGTGTGTAAATCTTAATAGAGCATCTGAGAGCAATTAACGAGGTAGTCAGTAAATCTCCCCGAGACATGATCCCCAACGTCTTGAGGGCACTGACTGTTGATCGTGGTATACCCCCAGAGGTTCCAACCACCACGGGTAGGATTCTGACGTTGGGCACTCCATGAAGTTGGGCTGCCAGGGGAATGACTGGTTGGTACTTTACCACTTTTTTCTCCCCTGCTTTTACAAGGTTAGACCCATCCTCGTGGCGGACAGTCACATCGACCACGTGGACTCCCTCCCGGCTTTTTATTACCAGGTCAGGTTTGAGTCTAACCCCTTCGGCAACGGAGAAAGTGGCTTCCGTAGACACCACAGTGTCTGATTTCCGGAGCATCTTCCCCTCTATAAAGTTCTTTATCTCGTCATGACGCTTTATTCTAGCTGGTTTCGTAAAAATGCACTGACCGAGGATGTGATTCATAGTTTTTACCGCTGTATTGCACTTCCTGCAGTATACATCCTCTCTGGACCTTCCTTTACTAAGAGTAGTTTTATTGGCAGCGGTATTTGATCTCAATTGGAGAGCAGTGATAAAAAGACCAGGTTTCAGAAGATTATAGTCTTTCAAAAAGGCATTTCCAATCGGATCGTTTATATGCGCCTTAACCGTTCTCCCTTGGGATCCCAGCTTCTCCCAGGCGGCTATCTCGTCATCGGCGCATTTCTTCTTATAAGATCTTAAATCTTGTTCGGTATAGGGCCAGTTGAGTCTCAATGCTTTGGCGGTTTTAAATGTCCGTTGGTAGAAACTCGGACAGGAGCTCAGCCATCTGCAAATGGGATCTGCAGATTTTTCTAGTCGTAACCCTAGGTTCAACGCTACCCTAGGAACGTGTTGGGCTAGCCGCAGCAATCCCAGTCCTCCATCTCTCTTGGCCAGGTAAAATAAGCCATCTGCAGTACTCATATGCAGGTGTAGGAACTGTTTGACTGCCACTCTGATTTGACAGTCCGCTTCCCTGAGCATCGACATCGATAAAACTAATTGGTTGAGGTAATGTGGCATTATGTAGGTGTGAAGTAATGCCAATTTCTGAGTGGGCTTTAAATGCGCCTTCTGTAGCCTCGTCACTGCTTCCATCAAATTCGATATGGATGCTTTACATGGGAAACCGTTCCAGATAGAGTAGTTCACTCCCAAGTATGTTATGGTATGATCATCACTGACCAGAGGAATTCTCTCCCCCAACCATTCCAGACAAGGGGAGCTTCAATGAACCAGGATCGTTCAAAGGTTGTAATTTGGAATGATGAGTACTTCGCGACAGACAATGTCATTCCGAGGGCCCCAAGATATTCCACCACACTATCAACCAATTCTTGAGCTCGTGGGGCATCTTTTGCTAACAACACCAGATCATCAGCAAATGCTAATACAGATACACTCCTTTCCAATAGCGGATATCCCGACATGTTATCCAATTTCTCAAGCAAGCACTCCATAATGAGGTTAAAAAGGAGTGGGGACAAGGGGTCCCCCTGTTTAACTCCTCTACGAATTGGCACCTCAATGCCTTTCGAGGGGTGCTGAATGACTGTGGAAACGTCGGGGTAAGAGTCCATTACCAAATTGGTAAAGGCGTCGGGGATCCCTTTCCTGGATAGAGCCCACCGAATCGCCGCATGAGGAACAGTGTCAAATGCTTTAGATATGTCTAGCACAGCGCCGACACCACCCTCTACTTTTTTCATGTCACTGACTGCTTCGTGAAGAATTTGAACGTTGGCGAAACAGCCAGGTTCAGGAATAAACCCTTTTTGGCGTGGATTGACCGTCACCACGGATCGAATGCGTTTGTCCATAATGCCCCAAAAGATTCTGCACAGCAGGGAACTAATTGTGATGGGGCGATAGTTAGTGACAAACTTATTATCCTTACCCTCTTTTGGTATAAGGATGGTGCGATTTGCTTTCCACCCAGAAGGCACAAAACCAGTGTATACAATTTGGGTGTACAATAGGGACAATATTTCAATTTTTGCTCCTGAAGATATATTGCTAACTTTTATCTTATCTGGTCCTGGAGCTGTGGCATTTTTCATCCCAGCCAGACGATTTTAATTTCGGCAACTTGCACCGCGTATAGAATTGTGTCTGGGTCCATTTCAGGTGTCGAAAATTTATCATCTCTTAATTCGGAAAGCCGAATTAGGGGCGTATTACCCCAAATGGATTTGTACAGGTCATTAACCTCATCCCTGTTAAGGGGCTGTTGGTCGACACTAGTACAGTCAATGCCCGTTCTAATGCACTTTGCCAAAAGTGCTGGATCATTCTTGAAAAGATCCTGCGCCCTAGCATAAGAGTAGCGCTTCCTGGCGCGTTTGCCTCCATGCCTACGGGGCTTTTTAGGCCTGGTGGTGGTGGGTACAGAGGAGCCCCCCAAAATCTCTACCAACCTGGCATATGTCTCGTTCAATTGGTCCTGGCATTGAATATTTCTTTTGAGTTCATTTCCCACCTCAACGAGTTCTTGATCTACATTAGTTTGAGAAATACCCCAGGTTCCTATCCAAGTTGAAATGTTTTCCTTCCAGTTAGGTGTGGCATCTAGTGTGGCCCTGTTAAGACTAGTTTCAGTAGTTGTGTCTCCGGGCGTCATAGCAGCCGGGGACTCAATAAAAGTTTGGTCCCATCCTAACCGACCAGCGGTGTCGGAACGGGCCGTGTCAATAACACAAAACAGAATCAAAGAGGACGGGCACACCCGAAAGCTCCTGATTCATCTCTGAAACTGTAGCGGCCTCCTCGTAAGGGAATCGCCCCCTATCTGCTTCTGGGGAGGTAATGCCTACTTTTGCAAGTTCCTCTGGATCACTGTCTGTGGGCCGACTTTTTGGAAGAGAATCAACACGAGGCTGTTTGCTTATCTCTCCCTGTAAAGACGTTTCGGCCCCCTTTGGAAGAGTGTCAGAACAGGGGATCACCGACTTTCTTCTTGTCTTGAGGTTAGGCCTTCGACACAGGGGAGAAGAAGAAATCAGCATAGGAATTTGGCACACTGGAGTTTTCGGAGGGCTAATAACCGTGGGAGGCGATGCGATAACAGCAGCACTAGTAGAAGGTCTAACTGAATCACCGGACCTCCGACCATCAGATGGGGACAATGATGATTCTGCAATCACAGTAGCTACATCTCAAATGGCTGCTAAATATCTTCGATATGAAGTCTCTCTTCTTTTCTCACCCACCTGTCGGGCGGTCTTACCCAGCAGAGCAGCCAAATTCTCGTTTGACGCCTCTGGTTGCTCTTTCTCCAATGCAGCCATTTTCATAATATTATCCGAAGAGAAGATTTTCCCTACTCTAGGCACAGCAGTCCTACCGCTACGTTGTGCCTTGGCAGCTCGAGCTTTATTAGCTGCGTCTGGATGAGCATGGCGCAAATGTTGTGAGAGCTCTGATTTAGTTGCAAAGTTGGCGGAGCATAACTCACATATAAAATCTCCTTTAGATGTTTTTGGACCCAGACATTTAGGAAAATGACTCAAAGCGGAGAGCTTACCTTTGTAATTTTTTGCATTTGTAATAATTTGCTGCATTGGGAGCATGAAAAGATTAGGGAGACATCACTATGGATAGTATCGTGATGCCGAACCATGTTATTCAGATCAGTGGCCATATAGCCTCCACCCCCTTTCTGGGCACAATATGCGCAGCGACTCGCCTCGAAGGGAATCATAATCGTGAACCGTTCCAAGCTAGGGTCGTCATAAATGGTGGCCTGTTGTTCACGGGGCGCGCCACCATGCGCTCCCGCGTTCGAGGCTTCGTCCAAAATGTCCGCTGCCAGTCGCTCCGAGGAGCACGACGGGGTCGTGGGCTGCAGACCCCCAACCCCCTTCCCCCGTGACGTGGGGTCCCCGAGATGGTTTTTCTGTTAGGGATTTCCTTCCCTTAGCTAGATGCTCCCGTTTTAAGGCGCCGGAGACTCGCCTTTCGCCCATCCCTCTTGGCTGCACCTCGAGTTGCCACGAGATGCATTACCAGGGGCACCGCGAGGAGGTGAGAGAGTGGACTTGTCGGCCACGCAACGGCAAACCCATTACAGGCGGCTATTACGGTCATACGGTTGCGATCCCATTACAGGAGGGCATCTCGGCACTTACTGGTGTAGGTTAACTAGCATTGCCTACACTACCAAGACCCTGGGCGACTTCAGACCCCCAAAGTTAGAGGAAGTAATTTACTACATATAGGAAAAAGATTTATTCACTTTTTCATTACCAAGGCATGACAATAAAAATGTTGCTGTCGAAAATTCGCAGTTTCCAGCGCACTATTAAAAACTTTCTCATCTTACCAAGTAAAGGGAAATGAGAGTAAGGAAAAAGTATCTGTAGCTGCATCCCATGTTTTAGGGGTACTTAGGATGATGGACACATTCTAACTCCGCTTCACGGGAAAAAGACGAGAGGGGTGATGTTTTCGAAAAACTGAACACTTCAAACTTCTATGATAAGTATTGACGTTTCAAGAGGATAATGCAGACGATAAAATTTATTTGTGTTAGTTGAACATTTATTGTCAGCAGTTTGTCAATTTTATATATAATACGTTGCATAGATTATATTTTTGTTTTTGGAATGCGTGCGTGTCTTACCATAGCTTCCTAACCGAAAACACGGTTGGCCGTAGCTCGGCACGTTCTCATCTGACTGGAAGCTATTACTCTGCTTCCTTTTTCAGCGGTTGTGTGTCATGACAATCTTTCGAGATGAATTCTGGCAAATTGAATTGCCGCGAGAGCTGAGAGCCCGTGCCTTGGGAAGGAAGCGGGCGCTAGTTGTAAATTTGGGCGTGGAGGCGGCCCTATAAGGGCGGAAGCGGGGGGGGGTGTTAGCGGCCGTCGCGGGGCACAGCGAAGGGCGCGCCTCCCTCCGGCGCGGCGGGCCGTCAGCGACCCTTGCCGCTTGTTCGACCTGTCCACCCGCCCCCGCCCGCCCCTCCCACCCGCGCTAGCCGGCCTTGCCCCTCCCGCCCCCCGGCCCCCGCGTCCGTTCATTTGCAAACGCTCCGAGTCCGTGACAGCTGCGGGCGAAGTGGAGTTCGAGCGAGCGCGTAGGGAGAGGCCTCGCCGCCGCCCGTCACGTCACCCCCCGATCCCCCACAGCGACCGCGGGCGTGCGCGAATAGCCCTCTGTGTATCTTTCTTATTGAATATTTCTCTTATTCAAATTTAGATGGCCGACCAAAACGTCGATTACGAATTTATTTAATATCTTCACTTATCATGCTGAAGAAAAACTAAATAAATTGCTTCCAGAGAAGTGGACGAAGGAAAAGAAAAACATAAATTCTGTACAATTACTTAGCAGCTGTAGGTTTATCTTGATCTAGCCCATGACGATCGCACCAAGAGGCTACTAGCTGTTGGAGCGTTCGTTGATCAAACCCAGGCAATTCAACGCCATAGTCTATCTCACTGCGTAACGCCACTCAGTGAACAGCTTTAGCATCGAGGCGACACGTATGCATTTTCATCTGCAAAACTCTTGGAAGAAAAAGACCAAAAGGTTCGCAAATGATAATACATTCGTGTTTTATCACCATATCACTTAGAGCGGGAGAGGTGGCATAGGGCATCAACTGATGTCATTGCAGTGCTTCTAACCAGGAGATCGTAGGTTCTGCCGCCTATGATGGCAGAAGTTTCGGCACTAGCTAGACAGCTAGGTCGAATTCAGTCGCTGTACGGAGGAGAATTCTAGCGGTCGGTTGCTCCCATCGGTAGTTTTCCATGCTGGGTGAATGTCAGAGCAGTACCCTAACAAACGGACAACGGACCGCGCGCGATCTTCCCTTCTTCTTCTCTGTCCTATCCTCACCCCTTACTTATATATACTTACATGCGCCACAACACATGTTGGGAGACTAGTTGGGATCTTAGAGCTTGTACCAACTGGGGCGGAGTCCCGTTGGGGGAAGGTACCTGGTTGGGGAAAACACTGCGAACCGACTTGGAAGTCGGCGCCGGATTTCGCCATCCTGCAGGGTGGATTATCACCACACTAGAAAAACATGCACTACACTTACGGAACTAACGACCTTAGCAGCTGACGCGTCCGGAATCACTAATCAATCAAAAAGGGCACCTACCAACCCTTTCGAAACACAAAGCAGAGCGCCGTTCCATGCCGCTATGAAACGGCTGAATGTTATGTCACCCAAGCACTGAGGACAACATTCGCAGATTCAGGAGGATATCTACTTCATGAGCACCAATTCAAACAAATAGGGTCCTCTACGGGCTTTGTGCAAGAGCGTTGTATGGTAGGGTATGACTTGCATATATAGACCACAGTTTGAGAACAAATGTTACAATTGATCCTCGTAACACAAACCTGAAAGGGTAATGAAAAATACAGCTATCGACCCTATCGGGATATAAAAATCTCTAGCTATTCAACTTCATTTCCATATCGCTTAATGAATGTGTTTAGTAATAATTAATATCTAATTTTGCTACTTGTAATTAAGTTAAGCATGATTTGCTTGTTAACATCTTTTTACTTTCTCACCCTTACTTCGCAAGTAAAAAAGTATTGCAATCCTGCCATCGAAAACGGGGAATTTTCGACAAACTCTTATTGTCGGGCCCACGTAACGAGAAAATAGATAAATCTTCAAGTAGTGGGTCTAATTTCTGAAAAAATGGCTCTAAATTTTTTGATTAAGCTTTACTGTCGGATAGCGTAAAGAACGATTAAAAGAATGATTGACATTGAAATCATTGACATTCATTGAAATCAATGACATCATTGACCTCATTGACATTGAAATCAATTATTACTTGAAAAATGCAAAAGTTAAAAAAAATCGGTGTCTGCCTACAACTGCAATATTGCCGTCCTGGGTAGCCCAGGTCGCTTAAGCTGAAGGACCGCGGGTTCGAATCTCGCCCGGGGCATGGACGTTTGTGTCTCCGTAAGCGAGTTTCGCTACCGTTACCGCAAAGTTGCAAACTCAATGTAAATTACGGTGGTCGTTGTATGACCTTAGTAGTTGAGAAGCTACCTTAAGTAAAAAACACTACAATATTGATGATAGAGATTTTTCCTTAATGAAATCTTTTCTTCAAAGAAAGAATATGGTCATGTACAATTTTTCGAAAATTTGAGTACTTTTCACTGACTAGCAGTCGGGGCCCGGTGTTCTGGAATTTTACAACCGATAAATAAGTTTGTGCAAAATACGTGATTCTAAACGTGAATTCATACACACAGTCATGGCCTAATTCAAAAGTCCTTTCTTCATCATCACCTTCTTCTCTTCCTTCTTTCCTCGCCTTCTTTTTATTCTTCTTTTGTTTGTTCTCCTCTCTTCCTCACATATTCTTTTTCTCTTCTTTTTTCACATATTCACTTTCTCTTTTTCTTCTCCTCCCTCTCTTCAGTGTCACAGCATATTAATTATTAATAGTAATATTTTACTACTCCAGTTTTAAATGTGACATGTCAATTGCAGGGATTTCCGTAACACGAAAACCTGTAGAACATAAACGTTAAGTGGGATGCCTAATTGACAACTGGCAAACGGCAGCGATTAACGGTATTCCACGCTTTATATTTATATTTATATTTATATTTATTATTATTATTATTATTATTATTATTATTATTATTATTATACAATTATGTCTCTGGATGTTGTCCCAGGATTGAAGTGACCTTACGGACTTTTGCCAAGTAAAGACCCTTTCCTTTCCGATTTTGATTTTGGAGTAGGATAGGACTCACTAGGCGTGAGTCACACTGCTATCCAGAAACTTCCTAACTATTTTGCATGTGTTGAGGATTGTAGCTTTTTGTAATTCTACATACAATGTTTTTGTCAAGTTTAACTGTTGTAGGCTATTATACAAGGTTTTGGGGATGACTCCAGCTGTGGATACAATGATGGGTACCGTGTAAACTTTCTCCATTTTCCGTAGCTGTTTTATTTCTATTGCTAGTTCAGTATACTTGGAAATCTCTTCCATGTGGGAGGACTGAAGGTTGTGTGTATTTGGGATTGCGATATCTATTAAGTAGGTGATTTTATTAATTTTATCAATTAATGTGATGTCTAGCCGATTGTGTGCTATTGTTTTGTCTGTAATTATGGTCCTATCCCAGTATAACGTGCAAGCAGAATTTTCCAATATTGTTGTTGGTGTGTACTTGTAATATGGCTGCTTGATTTCCAGAAGATTCCAGTTTAATGCAATCCTTTGGTGAAGAATTTTGGCTACCTGGTCATGTCTGTGTTTGTAGTCTGTGTGGGTAATTATTTTGCAGCCGGATGTAATATGCTGAATTGTCTCACTGGACAGGTGACATCTTCTACATAAATCATTTTCCAATGCTGGGTCTTTAATGATGTATTTGCGATAATTTCTTGTATTGATAACCTGGTCTTGAATTGCGGTCATGAACCCTTCTGTTTCAGCGAACAGGTCACCACGGGAAAGCCAGGCGTTCGACGCCTCCAAGTCGACATGGGGCTGTTCCAGATCGTGGCGATGTCTTCCATGGATTAGTTTTTGTTTCCATGACTGATATTTATCAGGTGGTTCAGTTGCAAGACTTAAGGTGTCCCTATCAAAGTGATGCAAGTTAAGTGGTGTGTGTTTGTTATCTGCTAGTACTATTGCTTTATGCAGGGGCGACTCCTTTTTCTGGGTGACAAAATATTCTTGAAGCAGGTAAATTAATTTATTGTGTAGGTTTGTTATGTCTTTCATGCCGCGGCCACCTTCCCTTCGTGGTAGAGTAAGTCTTTCTGTTGAGGAGTTAGGGTGATGTATTCTGTGTTTGTTTAATGCTGTTCTTGTTTTCCTTTCAACATTTGCTAAGTCAGTTTTTGGCCAGTGAATGATACCAAAAGAGTAGGTAAGTACTGGTATTGCAAACGTACTGATTGCTTTGAACTTGTTTCTTCCGTTGAGTTGACTTTTCATATTTTGGTCAATCTGTTCGTATAAGTTCTTATAAGCGTTTCTCTGATAATTCGGTGTTCAATGCGTCTGGATTGGGCAAACCCTAGATGTCTAGATAGGTGTCTTCTTCAGACATTGCCTCGATTGTTGCTCCATTTTGAAGTTGAAATCCTTCACATTCTCGTGTTCCTTTAGTTATTTTTTTATTTTGCATTTGTCTATTCCAAATTTCATTGCAATGTCTCTACAGAAAGATTCTGTTATTTTGAGTAAATGTGAGAGTTGTGTCTCTGTTGTTGCATATAATTTTGTATCATCCATATACAGTAGATGTGAAAGCTTGAACTGTACCATTTTATTACTTTTGATGTTGAACCCATAGTTGCTGTTATTTAATCTGTTTGATAGGGGATTCAATGTAAGGCAGAACCAAAACGGACTGAGAGAATCACTCTCAAAGAAGCCTCTTCTAATGGCAATGGAGTCTGTTGTTATATGTTTCCCTTGTGAGACAAGCGTAACTGCAGTTTTCCAATTTCCCATAGTATGTTCAAGGAATGTAATAATTGATGGATGTATTTTGTATATCTTAAGAATTTTCAAAAGCCAGGAGTGGGGAACTGAGTCAAATGCTTTACTGTAGTCAATGTATGCTGTGTATATATTTCTATGACCTTTGTATGCTTGTTCCATTACCACAGAGTCCAATACGAGTTGTTCTTTGTACCCGTGGGAGTGCTGTCTGCATCGTTTTTGCTGTTCGGCTATTATTTCGTTTTTTTTTTCACAATGCTTATATATATATATATATATATATATATATATATATATATATATATATATATATATATGTCTGCCAGACATGCAGTCTGAGTCTAATTTTGTAGATGGTAGGTAGACATGTAATTGGTCTGTATTTGGATGGGTTTGTAGTATTGGAATCTTTTGATTTCAAGTATGTAATTCCTTGTGTAAGATAAGATGGCATTGTCTCTGGCATCTGTACAAAATTTGTAAGGTGTTTTGCTAGTAGCACATGTGTACATGTAAATTTTTTAAATTTTATAAATTTTTAAATTTCTTAAAATTATTATTATTATTATTATTATTATTATTATTATTATTATTATTATTATTATTATTATTATTATTATTATTATTATTATTAGAGATGGTCGATTTTAGCAATTGCTAAAAATGCGAAAAGTTGAAAAATTGTTACCAAATGCTGAAAAATTAGTAAATATATGTTTGGCGGACGGTGCAGTATATTTCTGAAAGTTCACAAACTGTGAGAATATGCGACATCCATCGCAAAATGCGAAATCACGTGCAATGTGCGAAATGGTCGTAAAACTGAAAAATAATTGCTAAATTGCATTTTATGGTTTCCTTCGTGTTCGCTATCTAACTGAAGAAGCGACATCGACGACAACACATCGATGTTAGAAAATATTTAATTTGAGAGTGGCCGTGTTTATTAATTTATAATTAAGATATTCTTGAGAAAACAGTAAAAATTAATAAGAATAATTTAAATAACTGATTCTGAAAGCCTGAGCGCTCAGGGTCATCTCAAGGGGTCTCCGCTTCCTCACCAATTATGGAGGTTACGGGAAGAAGAGGAAGACCCTCCTACGGCGCACGTGTCACTTCTTACGCTTTTATATTATTGAAGTTCACAAATGACGAAATATTAGTGTCCCTTATTTCCTGATTTTAATGGGAAAACCTAAAAAAGCATCAAAATATTCTTTTATCTCAAACAGTCCTCCCTTCATAATATTTTTTTAACAGATGCTACAAAATGCTAAACCTTAATTTTTATAATGCTATAGCCTTGTTTTCAAAATGCGATTTTTTAAAATTTAAAGTGCGAAATTCTACCATCAGTATTTGTAATTATTCACATGTGACATGAGGAGCAAATGTACATGAGCATATAGAAATGTTGACAGTGACGATGAAGAGGTGAATGATTATGGGGAAATGGTGGACTGAGAGGCAGGGGAAACGGGAGAAGTTGGAGAGAACCTGACGCGAACCTTCTGTATGAGTTATACAATAACCCAATATCGCGCTGACTGTACAGCTCTTCGTTTAAATATTCTTTAAAACTAAACAAAGAAATGGATCAGCATACTAAAACATTGAACCCTTTGATTTATACATATATTGTAAATAGACAATTCAGCATTCAGTGGCCAAACAAATATCAAAATAAAAACCTTTTTAAGTTCATTTAGCATAAAACACTTGTCATCAGTGCAAATTTGACCGTAAATTTCATTCTATTTGAAAAAAATAGTCATTTTACTGAGGATAAGATTTTGACCAAACTAGGCAATACGTAGGGTACGCGCGTCAGGGAAAAGATTTTTCGTGTCCCCTTGGTAGGGGTGTCTGGAGAGCCATTTTGTTAATCAACATTTTAACTTAGGATGCCAGTATCCTTCATGCAACTCCTGAGCGAATAAATTCACTACTCCTCTCTATGTTATAAACTTGTTTCTGAAAAACATTTTTTTGATAACTGTATACAAGTCTTCCTTTATTTTGGACCTCCTCCAACTCAAATTGAAACGTGTATCGCTGCTACTAAAATAAGAAGAAGAGACGAACTAAAAACAGAAAACACAAAAAATCTGACTAGAAAGAAACGTAAATACGCAATGTAGGCGCAGAAAATCGCCCCCAAACCCACAACCGCCAAAGACGTCTAGAAGAAAACAGGTAGTCGAAAATGTGGAAGAGGAAACAGGAGGGGTAAGAAAGGACGAGAAGAAGTAGAAGCTGGTGGGAAATATGATGGGGGCGGGGCGTCGGGGCGCGGCGCGAGAGGGAGATGAGGATGGCGTGAGAAGGGCGGCCCATGCCCGCGAGCAACGCAAATCCCGTCAGCCCCGACAGGACGCACGGATCGATGGAAGAGGCCGTTTCAAACGATTTGCCCCAGCGGCGCGACACCTTTCGGCCAGCGCGGGTCGCCTCTGTAACTACAGTTCTTGGGGCGCCATCGATTGTCTCCACGGCACTAGCATCAAACGCGTTAGCCAGTGGCTGGCAGCTTGAGGTAGAGATGGGGAGATGCTACCACAATGCGGGTGCGAGCTTTTCTGAAAGTGGGAGCGAAGCTGAAACTACTCAAGTGACCCCGAAACCTGCTCGCAAAAAGCTTTTGAATTATCTCTAACATTAGACGATTGAGCAAATGTCGAACTAATGGTCTTCGCAAATCCCTTCGTTTCATTTTGAAACATACATTGGTAAATATTTTGCAAACGTCCAAAGTAAAATCGTCGTAAATTATATATATATTTCTGAAATTTCCTTTATAGTCCATATCAATCTTAAATATATTGTGAAAATATTAAATGATATTTTTTTCAATACTATAAGTTCCCTTGTTCATAGACGATATCATATAAGATATTCGCTAATACTCCTTGTCATTAAAATGATGAAAAATATATATTTTTTTAATGTAAAACCGACTTGAAGATAAAACTACACTACTTATATGTAAAATATAATAATTTCAACACATATTTCCATAAAGCTACGATTTTGTGGCAGCTTCTACTTTCTCGCTACGGAGTAGAGTTATGCAATGCTACGCGAAAAAACGGAGAATTTTCAGCAGAAAAAATCTTATTACAGGGCCCTGGAAACAAAAAAGTGGATAAATCCAGTTGCTAAATTTCGAAAATCCTCTAAAAAATCCTCTAACACGCTGTGCACCCAAAATCCATGTTTAATGGGTCCTTGAAAACGAAAAATCGAATGTCGGCAAAACGTCTGTCTGTCCGGCTGTGAACAACGCTAGCGGATACACCTTTCAGCCGTTTTTCACCAAAATTGATATTCCCCAATCGATCTGGTTGATGTCGCGGCCCCTTGAATTTGAAACCGGTATTTTAAATTTAGTGGACTTCACATGAAACTCTTGGAACATTTTCCAAATTTTCAAAACAATAGCTCCACTGTTTTTGATTAATGTTTGTTGTTGGATAGTGTGAAAGACGTTTACGAGATTGGTATAGATCTCATGTTCGTTAAGAATCCTGATTTTTCGAAAATTGCAAAAGTTCAACATTTTTTCGGAGTCTTCCTACAACTACAATATTAAAGATACAGATTTTATCTCTTAATAAAATCTATTCCCTAAAAATAGATTTTGAAATAAGTTCATGTACAGTTTTCAAACATTTGAGCACTTTCCGAGGAAATGAGCGTGAAAATTCGGGCGAGAAAGTACGTGTTGGTTTAGCACCTCTAGTTTTATTAAATAAAGTCATTGACTGATCAGAAAACTCATGTATTCGTATATTAAAAATTGTTATTTTGTTCGAGTCTTTTTACACAGTATTTTGAAATCGGTTGTACATCCTTTTACATTTAACTTGTATTTTTTCAGTCACTTTGGTGGAAAAATAAATATATTGTTCAACATCACTCCTTACCCCCGAGAAGAAAATACACATTTCTGCAATTTTGGAATAAGTTAAATGTAAAACCCTTGGGTCATGTCATTCAGCGCTTCGATCACTCTTTCTAAAAAAAATTCGAAAATTGCAAAAGTTCAGAGATTTCAGTGAAATTCAGAGATTTCAATGAAAAATTTTACAATATCAATAGGTCACTGACCTCTATTCTATAAAGAAAGTTACAGTTTGTCAGAGAAGTTTGAAAATGTTGTTTGTGCTTCATATAAAAAAGCCTTCCAGTTACGTCTCCCTTGAAATTTGTAGGTCCTCTAGATGGGCTCAATCTATTGAAGAATATCTTTTTTGAAAAATTTCATGTATCATTTAGGCACAAGTGTTGTTTGGGCAATTAGTATTGCACCACATTATTATTTATTATGGTATATTGGTAACCAGAATATAATTTAATTACCGTGGATAGTAGATACACTTTTAAGGCAAAAGAAAAATAATTTAAATCCCGGAATTTACTACCGTTTCCCGATATTTCCTACTATAATGGCTGAAAAAAATACCACTACACAACGAATTTTACAACCTCTTCCTTTCGAAGGAGGTTAGTAAAAACATCAGAAACATTCTTACAAGGAACTATGTTGGTAGAATTTGTTGATCATTCCAAACCTAATCAAAGACCTCTGCCATATCTGGATAAATATTCTCAAAATATGTCTTTAATAAAAATACCTATTAGCAATAACAATATAAAAAGAATCTGCCACTCAAAATATAACCTTATCATAAGGTATAAAGCATAAAATAAGACTTATCATAATTGAATATGTGATAAGGAAAAGGATAGGCCTAGTTAAATGAAGCACTGCCACAAATTTTACTTAATCGTAGTCTTTACTATAGTTCTCAGTACATCAGAGAAATGTTGCTGTTAAAATACTCCAATATCTTAACACACAAATATGTCTCTTATTTCATGTAGTGTTTAGTAGTAATTTACAAAATACCTTTGGTATTCAGCTGTTTCCTTAAAAAGTAATTCCTGCTTATCTTAGAAAATTGCAAAGCAACTGAATAAAATTCCAAATTTATTTTTGTGCTCCTTGTCATCATAATTAAAGTAATAGTATTAAATGAATATAACCAACTGTTTCTTCTAATTGCCTCAACTATGAGTCACTTATAGACAGTATGAGTTACATTAACAAATGTTTTATACTATACTGATTGTTTATTAGGTTTTTAAACTTTTGTTAACGAATGATTTTTTTAAATGACATTTAATACATGATTTTTTTTCAGTCACATGTAAGTCATTATACCTTGCAAATATTCTATATTATTTGTTTGTGATTTCTTACTGTCTTATAGGTATATGAGGTAATCAATGAAATTAATCATACAAACATATTTTGTTGATGCATACACACTAGGCTTGGCTGTAATACGGTTTAAACTTCTTTGGTTTGAATCAACTTTTGCATGTCATACTCCATCCTTCCAAATTCCAGAAACACACAGCAACTGAACAAACTCATCACACCAAACTAGATTTGAATATAAAACAGACACTTCAAACCGAGTTTGTCACCTAGATAATTGTTCTTATCAAAGTTTTATAAACAACAAATATTTTTCACTTGTATATAATTATAAACCACTTCCTGCAGAACCTATACAAAAAGAGGTTATTTGGCAATTCCAAATTGATAGTACTTATATAGTATATGAAAATAAAATGTGTTCTCTGTAGGCTCTTTATTTGTCTTACTAACACACAGTCTTAATATACATATCCATGTGTCAGTAAAAGTTTCATTTTTAATAATTGCCATTTGCTGTATATATTTATTATACCCATTGCAAATTATATATATATATATATATATATATATATATATATATATATATATATATATATATATATATATATATACACACACACACATGTGTTACATTATACAAGTGACATGTATGCATATACTATAAATGTGCTCATGTATAACATTATTAGAGCATATACACATAACTTTATACATATGTATGTATGTATGTGCAAGTGTATATGACAGTTACATTCATACAGAAGAAAATTAACAAGATGTTTGCAGGTACTTGATATGTGTTTCAAGAATATATCTTACTGTGGAAAACTTGCAGTCACAGCTATATTCATGGTATTGCTTTCGACAAATATATTTTTTTGTATGACATGAAAAATAAAATATATTAAGTTGGCCTGAGGCTAAATTATATTCAATTCTGATAGGTAACTGCAGAGAATAAGATTTGCAGAAGCTCATTATTGTACTTCCCATGAAACCTCAAGAATGAAGTACAAAATTGCTCTCCATCTATGGAAGTCAGAAATCAATTTGATTAATATCAAAGTCTTTATAAAGAAGAAATCTGCGGAAGAGCGGGATGATATTGATACTGGTCACAAGATTAAATATTGTAAAATATTTCCAGTAAATAAGATATTTTGATATTATATATTACCCCGTAGAACCATGCACAGATCAGGTATCACAATTCACAACCAGTAGAATTCCTTTCTAATCTCTCAAATTCAGGTAAATTTTAAAAAAATTAACGATCTATTTTATACCCTTCAAACTCTGTGAAGGATAATCTATATTAATTCTTATTATGGATACACTAACACGTTTCACAACCGAAAGGTGTATTACACCTGATCATGTGGCGACATATCACTGCTTTATAAAAAATTAATTTCTTTTATAAACATACCACTAAAAGTTCGTAACGAAGTGTAGGAAGGAGCAAGAAACGGACTGCTTCAGACGTCGGTGCCGCAGCCCTCCTGGTAGCCCTCGTCAGGCGAGTTGCGTGAGCTGGAGAGCACGCGCTTGAGCGCCGTGACCGGCGGCAGGACGGGGACCCCGCGTTGCCACACGCGCAGCGTCTTGGAGCTGGGGGCAGAGGCTCCGGGGACGGCGGCAGCGGCCGCCCCCGCCCCCGCCTCCGCCGCGGCCTTAACGCTGCCCACCCCGGGGATCGGGAGGCCGTAGTCCGGCGGGTAGCCGTTCAACTGCGGGTGGAGCGGACCGCGAAGGCAGCAGTCAGTCTCTTCCTCGGACGCGCCGCCCAGACTGGTGCCGTCGCCGATGATGGGGGTTTTATCGGAAGCGTCGCAGTTGAAACACACAGCGTTGTTGCTGGTGGCGCGGCGAATGAAAACGTCTGGCGACGTACTGAGACTAGACGAGCGCGTGCTGTCCCAGGAGGCGGCGGCGGCGGGGCCGTCGGGGAGCGTGGGGACGGGGGCGGGCGCCGCTTCGCCGGGATGCCGTCGCGTGTCCTTGATGAGGTCGGGGTTGTTGCTGGGCCCTCGCGCGGCGTGCGTGGGAACGGTGTTGCCTTGGGTGGGATCGATGGCATCGTGCGGCTGGCGGCCGGCCACGTCGGCGAGGCGCGGCGGCTTCTGAACGGGGTTGCAGGCGTCCGGGGCGTCGGGGGCGACGCCGTGCGCTGCCTTTCCTTGTGCGTCGGCGTTGGTCCCAGGGCTGAAGGAAGCGCTCTTGGCGTGGGCGGCGGGGGCGGCGGTGGGGGCGGCGGGCGCCACGCTGCGGCCGGGTGTCTTGCTCTCGGAGAGGGGCGAGCGACGCAGGCGCACCAGCAGCACCAGCACCACCAGCAGGATGACGAGCACCAGCACGACGAGCGCGGCGCTGAGGCCGGCGATCTGGCCGCTGCCCAGCGTGCTCATGCCGGCGGCGCGCAGCGTGACGCGCAGGGTGAAGTTGGCCTCGGCGGCGCCCGCGCGGTTCTCCGCCAAGCAGATGAAGTCGCTCGAGTCCGCCTCCTGCGCGTTCGTCAGCACAAGCGTGTGCCGCTTGTCGAAGTCACCCTGCTCGAAGACGAAGACGCGCTGGTGCGTGCCGAAGGCGGAGTTGTTGACGAGCTGGCGGCCGTTCCAATACCAGTGCACGTCGGCGGCGGGGGTGGCGTAGACGCGGCACTCGAGCGTGGCGTTGTCGCCCGCCGACGTCTCCACGACGCGCCGCTGCGACCGGATGTCCGGCCGGCAGGCGAAGTCCTCGAGGTCGAGCTCGGCGACGGAGCGGCCGGCGACGCGCGGGGGCCCGCCGTGGCAGCGGGGCGCCGCCGTGTACGGGATGTTGCTGTGCGTTAGCCAGAGCTTGGTGGCGCGCAGGCGGCAGTCGCAGTGCCAGGGGTTGTCATGTAATTCGATGCCGTGCAGACGACTAAGAGAATCCACAGTCTTCTGTTTAAGTTCCGTTATCCGGTTGCCGTTCAATTTCAGAGAAGCCAACTGATCCACGCTTTCGAAAGCTTGAGACGAAATACTTTGAATCTCACAGTTCGATAAATCGAGCTTCACTAAATTAGGCAGTTTGCTGAATGCGTTGTTTTCGATCTTTTGAATAGGATTGTTCGCCAAAACTACTTCTCTGAGGAACTGTATGTCACTGAAAGTCGTGGAAGGAACGGAAGTTAATAAATTGTTGGACAAATCCATCTCGACGAGATTCGTTAAACCCCGAAACGCGTGATCGTCGATCTCCCCGATTCGGCAACGTCGTAAATACACCTTCTGCAGGTTGAGAAGGCCCGCGCGAACGAACAAGTCACGCGGGAGGATCTGCAGATTGTTGCCCGACATGTCGAGCACTTGCGTCTCGGGGTGCACTTTGGTAGGAACAGTGATGAGTCCGCGGTTAACGCACTCCACGGTCTGCTTGCCGCCTTTCCACTTGCAGTTGCACACGGTGGGGCAGGAGCTGGATGTGGCGTGGCCGTGGGCGGCGAGCGCGACCACGGCCAGCAGCAGCGCGAGCGCCCGCCGGCGCGGCATGGCCCAGCGGGGCGGCAGCGGCCCTAGCGCGGCCCTGCGGGGGCGGGGGCGGGGGCGGGGCGGAGAAGCCTCACGAGGCGGCAGCGCCGGAAGCCGCGGTGAAGCGGCGACACGGATGGCTGGCGGCCGCGTGCCGCATGGGTGGCGCCGCGCCGCCCGCGCCGCCTGCGCCTCCGCGGCCTGTGCGCATTCGTCGCCCTCCACCAAGGCAAGGCCCGCTCGCCGCCGCGTCAATACCAACACCGGCGGACAGCGGCAGCGAACGTCCGCCGCCTCATGGCTCCTCCCACGGCCCAGCAGAGCGGCTCCGGGCGCGGAGGCCAGGCGGCGCGAAGGTGGGCGGCCGGCGGAGCGTGCGGCTGCGTGGGCGGCGTGGGCGGCGTGGCGGCGGGGGCGACGGCGGCGGCGGTGGTCAAATGCGCCGAGCGACTTAGGCGCGTCCGCCTCGTTCCAGCGCTCCTCCACGACTGGCTGCGACTGGTGCGCGGCCGCAAGCCGGCATCCGCTCCTCGGCACCGCCGCCGCCGCCGCCGCCGCCGCCACCGCGCCCCGCGGCCACGGCACCAACTAGCTTGCACCCCCGTCACTCCCTGCTCCCCGATCCACGCGTCCCGCGCCCCCCACCCCGCGCCGCGCTCCACCAAGCTGCTCGTGCCCGCCCGCGCCCGCCCGCCCACTCCACGCCGCGGTGCGGCTCTGCATTGTTCTGCTCTCTCCTTACCCGCCCGAAGCGGAGGTTTCGCCCGTCTGGGTGACCGTATTTGTACGTTTCAATTCTGACTTGCGGAGAAAGTGCTTTGTTTGTGCGAAAAAAAGAAGGAAAGGAAATCCTGATAAATCACACGTGCGCGCTCGCACATATCGGGAACAGAGGAATTTACTTTGTTTGATAACAATACATAAATTTGGCGTTTGTGGCTTCAGTAAGGGAATAAAAAGAAGTCGTTGACTGGGCACAAAAGTTTTCTCATAAAGTCGCGTAATAAATAAAACAAATACTAGGAGTATGTTTGATCGGCAAATTTCATCATTTTTGTTCTTGTAAATTGTCCGTGCAACATAGCATTATTTTCCTTGTACTGTATTTCATTTATCTTCATATTCTTGATAATTCAGTTCACATTCTCGATTACATTTCTGCTGTGTAATTATCGAATCGAAGAACCACAAGTAAGCGAGTTTCCTCTGACCACTTCGCTTTCAGTTGCATTCTCGTAAGAATTGCACCGGTGAAAATCTTTATTTTATAAAATCCATATTCAAGAGCGATTCCAAAGGAAAGTGTATTGTTGCCAAAGATTCTATTTTTGGTCGAATGATTTCCTACTAGCAGAATGAATGAGTTATCTTCACGCGAACATTTTGAATGAATCGTTTTTTGTTTTTTTTATTAATCATCAAATATAATGTATTGTAACTCTGCGTGACGTATGGGAGGAAGTGCCGGAAGATCATTTTTAAAGATAATGTTAAAAATTAAATTTCTAAAATAAAGTCCATGATGCTCTTAAAAGGGCACCATTACGTTTTCCTCAGATGTCAGTCAGATGAAGATTCTGTCAAGATAAGTGCATAATATTATCTGCAATTTATTTCGCTTTTCAAATTCTTTTCATCTTTCAGTTTTGACAAATTGTAGATCGCTCACAATAACTGGTTGATTCTTCTCTTTTCTTTTTTATCTTCCTTACCTTCCAATATTCTTTAGTTCTTTCACTTCATTCTTTTCGCCGTTCTTGAGTACAGACTGCTTTGGTTTCTCTCTTCTCTTTGTCTGGAAACCCTCATATGTTGCAAGCGTTTCAGAAATTGCTAAGATGCCTCTTACTGTAATTATCATTTCTGTTAGTCCCTTTTTTAGTCAATGAAATTTTTTTTATCAAAGTGATAGTATAATCTTTGAATCAGTTATTTTATTCATTGGCATCACGTATCTACAGAACGAAATTCGTATTTCCTAGATTGCATCTGAAATTCGAACGCAGTGCATATCTTAGTCTTCTCCTTTACTTCATTCATATCCAAACTTCATCTTGATTTTTTTCTTATGGTTCCAATTTCCATTATTTGATTTCTCTAAAACACAAAATTGTAGTTTTAGATATCTATGGAGAGATCTTGCCTGAACCTGCGTTTTCTTTCAAAAAAGTTCAGAAAATTTCCTTCAAAAATTAATTTGTATACCTTTTTGTTAGTGTTTGCTTAAGGGTTTTCTTTGTAAAAGATGATTCCAGTATTTTGAACCGCGCATTTCTGTTCTATTATTAACAATATAAGGCTTTCTTGAAAACAGCGAATGAGTAATACCAGATTTTTTTAAAGACAGTAGACCCTGATAATTGGTTTAAGAATATTTTTGACTTATATTATTTGGGAATTAAACGTAAGCCATTCAGAAACGAATAGCGACCGCGACTCTGTTCATGGAAGAAAATGAGATGTATAATTAGTAAACTTGCTTATATTTGCCTCAAATATTGCTCGACATTTGATTACGTGAGTTGTATTTTTACTGATTTTTTTGTTTGGTTTTAACTTTTTGAGATGCGAGATACACAGAATATTCTGGGCGTATTTCGCGCCATTAGCACAGGCTTTTGTCTAAAATATTTGGATGGAAATCTCCATGACTGTCAAAACCTAGGTCATCTAATATAGCACAATTCAATTTCCAAATGTTTTGTTATTATCCCGTTACTTTAGAAACCGAGAGGTTTTCTGACAAAAATAACTAACGCGTGGGGAATCTGAGGTGCGTCTGACGTCTGCATAGCTTTCTGAGAACGGCGGTGGAAGGCCGCTACACGAATTGTTAGTCATTCCCTAGGCATATTGAATGTCTATTTATCCTATATGTATGTACCAAGGATGCTTGGAAAACGGGTAGAAAGCGGGAAATGCGTAAAACGGTTTTGTTTACCCAACAGATCTCTTAATTTCTTTTTTAGAGTCGTTTTTGCTTGCCTCTGTTCATCGTTGCCCTGCCTGCATATTCTGCCTCATTCTATTTATATTCCTCTCGCGGGATAGTCTGTTGCAGTAAAACTCCACTCCAGACTCGTAGGCGACCCCGAAGCAAATTTTCAAAAATAGATTAGGCCACCGTTAATTAAACAAGAGGCATTTCAGGGGAAGACAATTAGATGCAACTACATTCTCTGGGTTTGGAAATGCAGGTGATATAGCTTAATAATAATAATAATAATAATAATAATAATAATAATAATAATAATAATAATAATAAATTTGCTACTGTAATATGCACATTCTTCACTAAAAGAACTAAATTGACGCGTCATAAGAGAAAACTAGAGGTGCTACGGAATGGCACAGACTTTCTCGTAGTAAAGTTTTCTAATTTCCTTGGTGTGGACTGGTATTGTACAGTCTTGTCCCTCCTTCTAGCATGCTTCCATCTATTGCGGCCCAAAGAATTTTTTTTGAAATTTTCGCAATTTCTCGGTTTCCAAATAATAGAACCTAAATTATATTTTTAAAATATTAAAGAAGGCTATAAAGTCCAAAATAGCAATTTGCATTGAAAAAATTGAAGCCGTTTTTAAGAAAATGACGATTAAACATTACTATAAATGACGAATTTTATGCTATTTTTCACAAATATCTTAAGTTTTCGAAAAACTTAATTTAAAATAATTTTATGTACTTTCACTCATAAATCCAATAATGTATACAAATCAATGGAAATGTGCATATTAATGGTGAGAGACATATTTTTAAAAAAATTACATTTGTGTAATTTTTGAAAAACCAAAATACACCAGAATTAACTTTCGTCATATAAAACAGAGCAATTAGCACTTTCAATTAGAAATTTTTGAAGAAAAAATTTGGAGGTTTTTTTTTTTTTGGAGAAAATGGCGTTTGAGCGTTTCTGAAAATGTGGAATTTTTAGCCCCTTTTTACAGAAAGCTGTTGAGTTATTGACAACCTTTATTTGACATTATTTAAAGTACATGTACTCATAAATCGAATGAAGTGAAGGAATAGCTTCTAGTGTAAAGATTTCCGACGTGAGAGACAGTCAGAAGTCAAAAAATTACATTTTTTGTATTTTTTGGAAAAACAAAAGAATAGAGCAATATGGCGTTTATATAATAGTATAGGGTTCGTTTGGCACTAACACTACTATAAATTTAAAGAAAAAATTTGGAGCCATTTTTGAGAAAAACCTTGTTTTTGTAATTTTTTAAAATTGCTTTTTGAAATTGCATAACTTTCTCTAAACTACGTACATTACTCCCGTATATACGTATGTATACGAGAAAGTAAAAATGTAAACCAGAATAGAGAGATGAAAATCTTCATTACCTATCTATAAATAAAAATGAACGTAGCTATGTCTGACGTCCAATTCCACCTAAATGACTCAGTCGATTTGAATGATTATGTGACGTGAATTAGTATCCCATTATATTACTCCGATGATCGCCTCTCATTATGAGACGAGGGTCCTGTTTAATTTTGATTTTTTTAAATGAAAGTAACGTTTCCCGTCTAACTTTTTCGTGACGGCTGAACCGATGTTCATAATTTTTTTTAAGAAAACAGGTAGATTATGGATAACTTAGGATCATAGCCTTGATAACTTTGATTGTCGATCATCAATGAGTGGTGGTACTTTGGAGAGAGCTTATTACAGACTCGTCTTATTTGAGACATCTCATGAGATGTCTCGAACATGTGTTCGGGTGTGAATATAATCAACAAAATATGAAGGCAAAACAGGTTAGATGAAATCGTATATTGAATAACTGGTCTCAAGAAACAAAATATTTATGAATATTTTACTCAGGACCGCAGTTCTCTCATTTGAACGGTTAGTTAGATTTTTCTTGTATTTGCTCATCCACGCGAAAGAAATGGATAGCGCTATTTGCTTATTATACTTTTGCCAATACGTAAAACGAAGATGACTGAATTGGAAGGACCATCTAACGATGTATTATTATTAGAGTAAGTGGAATTCAGTACCTCTTTCTCGTAATTTCATGTATTACCATTCAATGAAGTATTTATGTATTATCGAACCATCTTTGAAACAATCTAGTATGATAATATATTGTTCTAAGAATCTGTAGGAACAAATTCGAGGCATAATTCTGCAATTGTATAGCACTCAGTGCTAAAGTGCGAAAGATGTTTTTTTTGCGCGAAATCGCCTTCGCAGTCGTTCTAGAAAGCCGGTCTGCCTGCCTACGCTTAATTGCGAGGCAGACACAATGGCATGTGACGTGAGGCGTGCTGCTCCGCTGCCCCTCGCCCACTCTCCGTCTCCATTGTGCTCCCCGAGCTTACGCCTTCGACGCGCAATTTGACGGGGGCTTCTCCTTCAGATGAGTGACAATTTAAGAAACAACACCACCAAAATATTATTAACGCGTTTGCGTTGCCAAGAAAACGGGCTACGAAGCAGTTCGCTTATGTTTTCAGAGGCCCCGTTACGTTGACGACACGTTCTGTCGATGACATACTAGTAATGTAGAACTTTCTCGGCAATAGGAGTTAAGTTGCTTACCAAAAAGGGAGACGTCTCGCTTTGGAGCAATCAATATAGCTTCAGCATTTAGATGAATCTCCAAATCCACAATGTATACCACGAATGTCGTCCATTTCTTTGAGATGGGAGAAGATTAAAATGAGACCTATATATTAAATCCATTTTTGTTCGTTAAGTAAACGACTGGATGCTGCTCGTTCAAATAATCCTTTTTACTTGAATAAAATGCAAGTGCACTACTGTCGACTGAATCACGGTGTAGTATTGACTACTAGGCACGAGATGTGTCAGTGTTCGTGACGCATTGTTTAGAAAAGTATGTGCGAGGGCGCTGTCCACCCCAGTTGCGCCGAGTGTGGGGGCGCTTCCTGGAAGCTGCATTCCGGCCTTTGTGGCGGCGGCGGCGGCGGCGGCGGCAGCGTGCGCTCGCGACGCTGCTTGCCTTTAGCCCACTTCCACAGCGCGTTCGCACGCCCCACGCGCCCGCCCCCGCCCCCGCCGCGTCGCCCAGGGAAGCAAGTTCTTTCTTAACAAGCTCTCCCGAGAGAAGAGAGCGGCGCGGCGGCGGCAGGTGTTGGCAATAGATGCGGCGCGCGAGGGGAGCCTGGAATGAGAGAAAGAGGACACTAACGAGACAAAGAGGGTAGAGGGGATGTCAGGTGTGCGCTCGCTTCTGCTGATAGGATCATCAGGCGGTCGGTTGCACCTACGACTACCGCTGCAAAGCCATCTGCACAGACGAACAGAGTCTTTTAAGGCACCGAAGCGTCCTAAACGAGACAATTTCGATCTGCGGCCTGGATTCGGCGATTTCGGCCGGCGCCGGACTTCTCAGACGCCTCCCGGGTGAAGATGCAATCGCTACTGGCAGAAACGCCTGGCTGATGCTCGAGGCGAGACTGGAGGCTGGCGCCGACCATTTGGGAACGACCTGCAGCGGTGTCGTCGCCAACTATAGCCGCTGCCGCTCCAGCAGCGCCAGACACAAGCCAGAGAAGAGATTGTCGCGCGGCAGACCTTCTGCCAAAACCCGCGCGTCAGTGGAAGCCGCTCCAGAAACGGCGCTCGCAGCAGCTGCGCGTGTGCCGGCTAACCTCGAGTTGCCATAAACACAATCGGACAAAAAGCGACTTCTTCAAGAACCACGAATCAATGTAGTTCCATGATCACACACCAGATGTGGATTAACGCAGAAAGCGGTTTCCGAATTCCAGGTTTCGCGGTACACTCGCGCGTCTGCCATTACGAGATGGATCGTTGATGGCTCATTAAACATTTTTCGCTATATACGGAATACTTCAAGTCAATATCACTTTCCTGCAGTGGCGATTTCTCAGAAGGAAGGAAACAGGTGTGAACTGCATAATACGGCAGAGCCAATTAGTTCTTGACCTATCTATCCAATAAACATTATTATTTATGTATGAATTTTTTTACGTACAACTATTTTCTATTTTTACTTTCTCTTATACATACGTGTATACAGAGTAATATACGTGGTATAGAGACAGTTATTTCATGCTGAGTAAAATCGATTTGGAGATTTAAAAGGAAATACACGTTTTGGGGGTCCCCTGATACCGAAAAAGTTTTTCAAACGTCCGTCCGTCTATCTGTCCGTCTGTCAGTCTGTGAACACTCATAGCGCCTGAACTACACGTACGATCTTTTCCAAATTGAAGAAACCCCTGTCCATCTGACTCTACTCAAAGCTTTGAAATTTTGAAAAACATTCTTTAAAATTTGGGGACACTTTACATGCAGCATATTTCCAAAATTTTCTCAAAAACGGCTCCAATTTTTTTTTAATTTCTTGTAAGAATAGAGTAAAATACAATTTTAAAAGTAACATAGGTCCGATATTCACGGTTATCTCTGAATCATCGAAAATTGCAAAAGTTTGAATGTTTTTGGCGTCTTTCTACAACTACAAAATTGAAGATAGAGATTTTTCCTTCAACTGAAATTTGCTGTCCATAAATATATCTTTCATAAAGGTCATGTAATTTTTTTAAAAATTTTAGTAGTTTTCGTGCAATAGTGCGTGCAATATTTGCAATTTTAAAAAAGTTACAAAAATAAAATTTTCTCAAAAAGGGCTCCAAATTTTTTCTTTAAATTTTTTAGTACGAGTAATGCCAAACGTACCCTATACTATGACATAAACGCCATTTGGTTCTATTCTTTTGTTTTTAAAAATTAGAAAAATGAATTTTGTTACTTGTCTCTGACGTCGGTAATATTTGAATTAGATGCTATTTCTTCATTTTATTGTACTTATGGGTACACGTGCTTTAATGTCATAAAGTTTGTCGAAAACTCAATAGTTTTCTGTTAAAATGAACTCAAATCTCATCATTTTCAGATACGCTCAAACGCCATTTTCTCAAAAATGGCCCCACACATTTTTCTCAATTTTTTCCAATGGATTTCCAATTGCACTGTTTAATATGACGTCATATTGGTGTATTATTTTGTTTTCTTTAAAAATTACGCAAAGGTAATTTTTTTAAATACTTCTCACACCGTTAACATGGACATTTCCATCTATTTGTATGCATTATTACTATTGTGAGTGGATAAACTTCAAATGGCTTCAAATGAAGTTTTTCGAAAATTCAATAGATTCCTGTAAAAAGAGTTTATAATTTGGCATTTACAGTAATGCTTAATTGCCATTTTCTTAAAATCAGCTACGAATTTTTCAATGAAAATTTCTATTTAGGACTCTTCTTTAATATTCTTGAAGTAATATTTCGGTTGTAACAACTAGGAAAGCAAAATGTTGAGAATGTGTCAAAAAATATACTTTGGGCGACGATAGAAGCACCTAAACCATGCGTACGATCATTTCCAAATTGAAGAAACCCCTGTCCATCTGTCTCTACTTGAAGCTTTGAAATTTTGAAAGTCATTCTTTAAAATTTGGGGATACTTCATATGTAGCCCCTCGCACATTTTCAAAATGTTCTCAAAAACGGCTCCAAATTTTTTCTTTAAGTTTCTTGTAAGAATAGAGTAAAATACACATATAATGGTGGCATAGGTTCGATTTTTACGGTTAACTCCGAATTTTCGAAAATTGAGGCGTCTTCCCACAATTACAAAATCAAAGATAGAAATTTTTCCTTCAAATGAAATTTGTTGCTCACAATTAGGTTTTTCTTAAAGGTCATGTAGACTTTTTGGAAATTTTAGTAGTTTTCGTGCAATAGAGCTTGCAATATTTGCGATTTTAAAAAATTACAAATTCAAGATTTTCTCAAAATCGACTCAAATTTTTTTCTTTAAATTTTTGATACGGTTAGTGCGAAATGTACCCTAAGCGATGACATAAACGCCATATTGTTCTATCCTTTTGGTTTTACAAAAATTACAAAAATTTCGTTTTTTTATTTGTCTCCAACGTTCGTAATAAACTTGTTACAACGTTACACGAGTGCAGTTTTCGAGGACCCTTACAGTAGAGGCAATCTCTTCGCGTTATAGCACTTATGAGTACATGTGCTTTAAATAATGCCTTATTAAGCTTCTCGAAAATTCAACAGTTTTTGTGAAAATAAGATCAAAATTCCGCATTTTCAAAAACGCTCAAACGCCGTTTTGTCATAAATGGCTCCAAATTTTTTCTTCAAATTTTTCCAATGGTTATTGGGAATGTCACTGTTTAATATGACGCAAAGTTCATTTTGATGTATTTTTTTGTTTTTTCAGAAATTACACATATGTAATAATGAAACAGATATTTTAATTTTCGAGGGTACTTTACATAGAGCCTTAACGATATTTCAAAAAATTTCTGAAAAGTAGCTCCAAATGTGTGGTAAATATTTTTCCTCAGATAAGCGTAAAGGACGCTTAAAAGAATGGTGCTAGTTTAATTGTCGTTAAAATCCCTGATTTTTTAAAAATTGCAATAGTTCAACATTTTTTCGGCGTCTGCCTACAACATTGAAAATATAGATTGTTTTCCTTAATAAAATCTGTTCATTAAAGACAGATCTACATATAAGGTCATGTCCAATTTTTCGAAAATATGAGCAGTTTTCGCGCACTTTTTCGTGAAATAGACAATTTTAAACTAAAAAAAGGCTCCAATTTATTTCTTTAAATGTTCTCCTCATAGTTTATAAAAATTGCTGCTAGTCCCATTTTCGGCGAACTCTGTATTTTCGAAAATGTGCATAATTTAACATTGAATATGTACCACAATATAGAAGTGAGATTTTTGTCTTAAATGAAATATGTTTAAAAAAATCAGATCGTTAAGAAGATCATGTAAAATGTTTGCAGAAAACTAGTAGTTTTCGCGAAAGTGTCTAACCGGATAAGAGGGGTTTCCGGCCTTAGTTTGCAATTCGATTCGAATTTTTCCCCACATGCTTGGATGTAAAGAATATTATTATTTTCATAATATTAAGCTAAATATTCACATAGTAACTACTTACAGTAAAAACAATAACAGTATTTTGTGTTTAAATTAAGAAAATAATCATTTTATCGCATTTGATTTCTTTGCTTCTGATATGAACTTTGCCGTAATAATCGGTTAAAACATTTACTTGTAGATTCCTTTCAATTCATAAATAGAGTAATAAACTGATTTTATATTTTTTCTATAAAAATATGAACAAAAAATGTATTTTTTCACCCAGTTCATAAACTTCTTGAAGGAGTTTGAAGTGCTTCTTATGAAATGTAGACAATTTTCTATGCTTTTGAGTGTTCAAACCGGCAAATATCTAGGATTTGATTTACGACCTGGCTGACCGATTTTGTAACCACGCTTTTTTACGATTTCCGTGAATTAAATAATATTTATTTATTTATTTAGTCAAAAACTGTATATGACGTATGGGGGAGAAAATCATCTGCTCACGCAATACGCAATATGTTTTAATATGTTTATAAAATACGTAATCTTATCAAAATCGATAAAAATTATACAAAGTGTATTGTTGAAATCTTTATTGTATATCGAATAATTTTTTTTATTCAAAACAAAAATGCTTTATATCTCATAAAATGCACATATATACAGTACATACATATATATATATATATATATATATATATATATATATATATATATATATATATATATATATATACAAACTGGTCATCACCATCGTCGTTGAATACATGTTCAATATTTCCATCAAAAAAATCTTAGAAAAAATTGCAGCGGGCCTGACAATACGCGACAAATACCTTGCATGAGACAAGTAGTAAATGATAGTCGCAATGTGAGAACAGTAACCAACGGTTCTCAAACCATGCGGGCAATCACATGTATACTGCAGAATACTGTCATTCCTGGGTGAATCTGGTTTGTATTCAACGTATACTTCATACTGCTTTTGATTGATGTGTCGCGACTGGATGTTTACATCCAATTCATTTTTTCTAGGTATTGTAGTAATTAAAATTAATCGCATCATTTTCTGCCATAATTTCAGCAAGGTAAAGACACCGATTGAGCTAGCTGGTTCGTTCCCGTGAAGAAAATTATTAATTCTTGATCAGTCAATTCTGGGAAGTTTAAAATCTCTGAAGAAGAAATTTCTTTAAAAATGGTACGTTTTTTGCCTCAACTATCAACTTTAACTGTAAGAGTATTGCGGAAATCTTTTTTGGCATTGATATGACTTACAATTTCTTCCTTAAATCCTTCCTCAAAATTCAACAGTTTCCCATACAAGTTGTTGATTAAAAATGCAATTTTAACATAAGATCCTACAACAGGTAATAGTTCATTATCTAGCTGATGGTGTAATAATTTAAACTTTTCCCCAATAATGCCGTGAACGGCTTCTACAATCCATCGTAGGATTGTAACGAGTCGAGATTCGTTTGATTCTTCCGCAATCAAGTGATTTCTTATACCTTTTAATGCCGGCATAAGTACAATAAAACCATTATCTAATAACATTTGTTGTATGTACATACATATATAATCAAAACAGTAAGAATATGTAGTATATATGTAAAATCAGATATAATATGTAATATTAAAATATACTAATTATAGAACACATTTCCATAAAATTAAATTACATTTTTTTAAATTTCCTAAACAAATTTTAAAAATAATTTAGTCAATCAATAGTAAAAGTTACATTTATTGCGAACAAGGACTGTAGCGGACTAGACGCAACAGAAGCCATTGTACTAACTGGCGATAACTACCATCAGCAAACATTTTTGCAGCGCGCAGAACTCTCAGAGAAGTGTTGCACGTCAGCGATCGCCGAAGTTTCCCAGTAATTAAGGCTAAAGGCCACGAAACGCAAGGTCAGTGATATTTCTCACACCTAAAAGTGAAAATGAACTCAGTCGCTGTCGCGCACAGCCTGCCACAGATAACTGAAGCAGGCGCGCCGCACTGTGACCGCGTCTTCACGTAGCGTACCCCAAGTAGACAGCACGCAGTAACAATGTAGGGGAAAATGCTGATTTTTTAAACACTTTTCATTTACAAAATTTGTACTAAAATGGAAGAAAATTGATAAAATAAAGAAATATTTTGTGAAAATACCAAAATATGTAAAATATGTAATATAGTAATAAATATGTAAAAATTTGTAACGAAAAAATTAGATATTGCGTTAGGACGGCGATTCACCATGATAATTTCGAGGACGGTAAGTAGAAAGACAAAAAATATGTAATTACATAAAATCGGGTAATTAGTTATTGATATGCACACCTAATGATTGTAATATCTTCGACGTGTGTTCTAATTATAAATATCATGAACATACACAATGGAATGTCCCCACCGTTAAGTAAATCAATTTTGACAAAAACTACAGATTCGTAAATAAATCGGCAAGGCAATGGTAAAATTCCAACTTCTGAGAAGGGACAGCTTGCAGAAATCTCCTGGACGACATTTCCTTGTTGTTCATATATTTTTTTCTGCAATCTAAAAGTCCGGGTACTATAGGATGAGCCTCCCCAGAATATTATGCCATATCTTAGGCGGGAATGTTTATTTGCAAAATACACAGAACAAGCTGCATGAAGACTGACAGAATTTGAAAGAATTCAGAATGCGTAACATAATGAACTTAATTTGGTGTTTAATTCAGTTATATGTATACTCCATTTGAGGTTTGACTGAACTGAGAGATACAGAAATATTGTTACCTTATCATCAGCTAATTGAATATTATTAATTTTCCATTGCACACGCGATTGCCGATTTGAAATGCAAAAATGCATTAAAACAGTTTTTCCTGCGTTAATTATAAATTTGTTTTTATGAAATCATTTTGAAACTTCTAAAATCGTACTATTTATTGTTTCATTTGTGCAAAGAACTGTCATCAGCGAACAGAACTGTTCTTCCATCTCTGATGGACGAGAGCATATGTTGTTCGTATACAAGAAAGAGGATAGTACCTACGATCGAACCTTGCGGGGCCCTATGCTCAATTGAGAAGAATTGGAAAGACAAGTAAATAATGTTCTTTCCTACCAGTACAGGATTTCAACTCTCAGATCGATATTTGGGGTACGAAGCCTTATCCAATGCCATGAAATCCATATAGAGGTAATTTTGAGAGCAAGATGTTATGGTTAATAACATTAAAAGTTTCAAAAGATCTGAAAACATTTTAATAGGTGCTTCATTTTGGTTCTTTGAGGAATCAACATTTGTAAGAGAAGAAAAATGGTAGTTTCAGTAGATTTTAATTGTCTAAATCCATTTCGTTAATCTGAAAAACACTTTGTTTTTCCTGAGAAAAATTTCTATTCGTGTATGGAAAAGCCTCTCAAATATTTTTGAGAAAATGACTGATAATTGATAATTTTGAATTTGTTTTTGCTAATGTATAATGATGCAGCAGCAGAATCGTTCATTAATGGATTAGTGTACAGCGAAAATCGTCCGTTTTCAATTTTGTAGTTAGACTAGCTGGTGTACCCGGCGTTGCTCGGGTTTATAGTAAATTATTAGTCAGGGAGAAGAATTCCATTTTTTCATACCCTGTGGTGGGAACTACTATCTTCTTATGTTGTATCCCTTCTCCTCCCTGCTCCTCCCTGCCATGCTCTGCACGGCCACGCTTCGATAGCCCTGTCTTCTCTTCACCCCCACTGGGAAATTTCCGGTCTACCTCGCTCACTTTTTCACAAAAAATTATATTTTTCTTATTTGGGCTTCCAGCTCCTAAACTTTCTTCACTTTATAACTAAAAACAATAAACAATCCTAAACTACAGAATAAGATACTTGTAGACACACGTATATTTTGTGTTTTTTTTTGTGGATTGAAATTATTGAAGGCGTTGTCATTGTCAACAATATTATTTATTTTAGAAATAGCAGCTTTCGATGGCTTAGCCATCATCATCAGTTTTCTGCTTTCTGGGAGCCACAAAAACGACTACGTTGGCTCGGGCGTGTCACGCAGCTTAACGCCCGAGCCAACGTAGTCGTTTTTGTGGCTCCCAGAAAGCAGAAAACTGATGATGATCGCTAAGCCATCGAAAGCTGCTATTTCTAAAATAAATAATATTGTTGACAATGACAACGCCTTCAATAATTTCAATTATGTGAATGTCAACTACAACTCACCACTGAATCAATATTTTTTTGTGGAGTTTCACATATTACTTCCAATACTGTCAATAAATTGTCACATTGTAAAACTTACTCTTTTTTATATTTTGTCTTCTCTTGTATTCATAAACAAATATTTGAAATTGATCTGTCAAATCGTGACCTTGAAGGGACTGGCTGTTTTAAACGAAGTTTAACATGCCAGAGTTCTCGCACGGAGACGCTAGAAGATAGATATGGAATATGAATATATATGTAAAAACGTAATTGAAGAATCATCTATATATTTAAAAAAATAAGGTATTCTGCCATGGCTTCGTTTAGAGCTTCTACTGAACTGATTGTAGTATTTTTTCCTTTAAATGAAAGAACGTGATCTCTAGATGTGTTATCATATACTGTTAGTGTTGATTCACCAACATTTACGGTGTAAATTAATTAATTAAATCATTCTTTAATAGTACGCTTATCAATAGTAAATTGTTTTCTTCCAAAGCTGCTTCATGGTGGCTTTGCTTGACGTTTTGTTTTGATTTTTGAGATTTGTTTACAATTCGTCAAGGTTTTGTTTCAGTGTAATAATTGCATTGTGGGGTTGATAGTTGGCATGTATTTGCTTTTGTGGTGTATTTTGTAGAGAACATTCGGACAGTGGGTTTTGCTTGGTTGTACTTAAGTAGTGAAGTTGTACACAGGTTATGTCGATCGTTGCCCACGCGCCCAAAAGACGCAAACGTACATTAAGGCTAAATGTACCGACACTAGTTCCATTTGCCGCCACCACGTGGCAGCACCAAAATAAGCAAAATTTACTAGACCGATAACGTCTGAACAAATTGTCCGATTTTCGATCTGTAAACGGCTTTGGACACCTTTTTAAAATAGAATTCACGATACGATGCCGTTTTTTCAAAAAAATATTTCCAAAAAAAAATTTAAAATGATTTCTCATAGTTTCGAGAAGAAATTAAAAAATGTGGGCTTATAGCGCGATGACGACGTGCTTCCTGAATCCAACGCCGTGTCAATCATGCAAATCGGATGAATAGGAGCGGCGTAAAGTGAAATTTCGGAAAAAGTACCTGATCCCCCCAGTTGCGTCACCCGAACCTCGACGCGGCCGAACGGCCAAACCTGGCGGCCTGCGGCTCGGGAGGAGGCATTGCTCTCAGGCAGGCAAGCCGGGCAGTCGCTTTGGTTTCGTCCCTTTCAATCTCAATATATTTTTCTCCACTTTTCAAACTAGTGATGCTGTAACACAACCAAACGGTCTCATATCATCTGTAATAGTCGTATAAAACTGTATATCTTGTTCACATATTTCCGTCTTCATACCATCAAAAAGTTATTTGAGGCACTACTCAAAATATCAATTCCGATTTGGAAACTGATTTCAAAAAGAAAATTGAACTAATTGTGTAGATACCACCAATATTCCATGTCCTAACATCTTATTTTACATACATTTTACTTCTAAGATCTTCCGTTATCATTCCACTACCAGAAAGAATGAGCCGAAATTACGCACGAGCTCTTTTTTCCTGCGACTCGATTTTTGATCTCAAAACGGCGTTTGTCTCCTTGATAGACTTCACCTGATGAATCTGTTTTCCCAAGTAAAATTTTAAAACTGTTTTCGTACTTTCGGACAAAATTGAAGAAGTGGTAAAATAGCGCGCAGGCGAGATGCATCCTGAATCCAACACTGTAACAAACATTAAAATCTAATATTAAGAATCGTGACATGTCCCAGCTTACTTAGTAAGTTATGTTGATATAAAATGATTCTGTTATATTTGTATAAACTTGATGATTGGAATAAGTAATTCCCGGCGCGTCATTTTGATACAATCTACGTAAATGATAATATAAAAGGATGTAGTGTAAATCATTGTATTGTGACATATATATGTATTTTTTAATGCATTAAATTGTCATTAAAGCAATACAACTTTAACCCTTACACAGGAACACCA